>PVKM010041674.1:0-13040 GCA_004027735.1 Carollia perspicillata
GAGTTACCTACAAAGGAGTTCCCATCAGACTGTCAGCTGATTTCTCAAAAGAGACCTTATAGGCCAGAAGGGGCTGGAAAGAAGTATTTCAAGTCATGAAAAGCAAGGATCTAAACCAAGATTGCTATATCCAGCAAAGCTTTCATTTAGAATGGAAGGGCAGACAAAGTGCTTCTCAGATAAGGTCAAGTTCAAGGAGTTCATCATCACCAAGCCCTTATTATATGAAATGTTAAAGGGACTTATCTAAGAAAAAGAAGATAATAAATATGAACAGTGAAGAGACAGCAAACTCACAGTTATTAACAACCACAACTAAAACAATAGCAGACTAAGTGGACACCTAAAACAGGAGCGAAGCCACAGAAATGGAGATCACCTGGAAGGTTAGCAACAGGGGAGTGGGAAGAGGAGGGCAGGGAGAAGGTACAGAGAATAAGTAGCATAGACGGTGGGGAGAAAATAGACAGGGAGGGGGCAAGAGTAGTGTGGGCAATGTAGAAGCTAAAGAGCTTATGACACATGGACATGAACTAAAGGAGGGGAGTTTGGGTGGGAGAGGGAGTGCAATGAAGAGGGGGATTGGGACAACTGTAATGGCATAATCAATAAAATATATTAAAAAAAAGAATCAACCAATAAATGGAAAAAAAAAGTCAATCAGCCCTGGCCAGTTAGCTCATTTGGTTAGAGCGTCGTGCTAACACGCCAAGGTTGTGGGTTTGATCCCCAGTCAGGGCGCATACAAGGAGCAACCAATGAATGCAAACATAAGGAGGTGGAACAGTTCTCTCCCCTCTCCTTCCCCTTTCCTCTCTCTCTCTAAATTAAAAAAAAAAAAAAAAAAAACCTAAAGAAATAAGCAGATAAAGATAATTCTTATTTAGAAAATACAGTTTATAGTAAAGACATGGAAAATGAAAAACTTGAGAAAATATTAAGAAAACTGAATGAAATCGTAATTTTTTAGGAGATTTTAACATTACTTTGAATGTGTTAGACAAAAGAGGCATAAGATAGACATTAGATTTGATAGTATATTAAGGTAAAACTAGTAAACATATGTAAGAAATCTGCATCAGACTTCTCTTTTCAAGTAACTGTTATGCTTATAAATTTGATCACATTTTAAGTCATAAATGAAAGTATCAGAATTCAAAAGCAGGCATTTCACATGCCTCATGATCTAATCTGTGCCTGTGAAAGTACAATTAATAACTAGTACCAAACAGCTGAAAATTAAGATTACTCTCCTAAATATCCATTTAGCAAAGATGGATATTACTGTAATAATGGACACTGTATTTAGAAAGTAACAAAAATGAGAGTATTCTGTAGTAGAACCTTCAGGGTACAGCTGTGCTTGGAGATAAATTCATACTCTTAAAGGTTTTTATCATTAAAATTGAAAATAAAGGTCAATGAACTGAGCACATCAAATAACAACAGTTGTTGCTTGGGTCAAGATTCTGTATGAATATTATTTTTTCTATAATTTTTTAATACTTATTTTTTAATTAAAACCTTTTATTTAGTGTTTATTGTATTTTTTCTGTTATCATTTAGTCCCCTTATACCCCTCTTCCCCTTATATTTTCTAATTAACAAAACCCTGTATTAACTTTGTAATTAAAAAATCCTAAATTTAAATTTTCTTGGAGAAAAAGTCCATGAAATTCTATAAAGTTTTATTTGCTTTGAAATGTATATAAAAAATTAACATTTTTCTCTACATTCTCAGATTTTGTTTTAAGTAAACATACTAATAATTTTTCTTTATGGAAAGTTTTATGACTTGAGGATTTATTTTCTTTCTCTCTATTTAAATTCAGTACAAAATTAAGACTATCCAGGATTTGGTGAGTTTAAAAGAAGCAGATCGTCGCAGTCTACTACATTTCCTTGAAGATGAAAAATATGAAGAGGTTATGGCTGTTCTTGGGAGTTTTCCTTATGTGACTATGGACATAAAGTCACAGGGTAAGTGGGAGGTTCCTCTGTGGAACACTGCTTCCCTTTTGATAGAATGGCTCTTGTTTATTTGGCTCAGGGTTCTCAAAACACTTCATTTAATAACATAACTTGTAATTAAAACTATTTGCAGAACTATAGTTACTTGTCAGATTTACTGTGATGGAAAATGATATATACTAACAGTTTTGAGAACACTAGTAGAGTCCTACTTTTATTATTCTTGTAATAGGATTAAATTTGAGGGCTCTTCTGTAGTTCAACTTTCAGGAATATCTTAACTTTTCAAAGAATGAGAGTTCTAGATGTAATGAAAGATACTTAAAATATATCTGTTGTTAGTGTGAAAAACATAGCTGCTTAGTTCTAAAATTAATTAAAAAAACCCAACTTATTTATGTTAAATAAGCCTTGAAAATTACCATATTCTCTGCTATATTACATGTGTTTTTCTTGACTTCACTGCTATCTTATGTTTTCTTGGAGTGAAAAAAGATTTTTTTTACCTACATAATTGCCCTGTTTGTTCCCATTTTAATAGCTGAATATCATAGAATGACAGAATTAGAGATTAGCTGCTCCTTTTCTTCATTGTGGCATTGTTCCTAGCTTTGATGTTTTGTACTAGGTTACTGTTTTGGTAACATTCTCGTGGGGCCAGGAATAAAAGTTGCATTAGGAGTGGTTGCTGTCTTTAAATGGCTGATAGTCTCATTGGAGGAATAGGCCATAAACATAGGATTAAAACAAGGAGTCATAGGCTAAGTCTTAAGTGAATGCCACAAGCATTGTGGACTTACTCATTCAGCAAATATTGAGCGACTGTCCTTCAGGGTGCTGGGGAAACAGTGGTTGAGACAAAGCCTCTGCCTTACTGAGTTTGCATTCTAATTGGAATTGAGGAAATCAGTGGCTCCCAAAGACTGGGTGTTCGAGAAAGCGAGGTGAATAGCATTCTGGCTTCACTTTGGCACGTGGGATACATGTAGTGAACACTGGGGCTTCTCTGAGGGGAGTCAGTATTTCCTTGTGGATCCATGAGTTTTCAAACATTAAAAACATAAAACTTTATTTAGAACCATAATAATTTAATCAGAAACCACTCAAAAATCTACTTTGGGACTGAAGAGATACCTTTTGATATATCAAGGGTTGTAAAAATACATGCTGCTTAAAAAACGGTTTGAGATATTTTTTTATTACATGGGTAAGTAAGGTGCGATTACTCAGTCTCAGTGCAGGTCATTAGGATGTGTTTCATTCCGTTGTGTTTTGTGTAGACAATTTATATTTTTACAGTGCTGTGTAAATGTGTAATATGAGTACCATCAGTGATGGAGGGAGAGTAGAAGAATGACAGAAGCAGAAGAAGGGGGATCTGCTTGATCCAGTGCTGGAGATGGTGGATCCCTGTTCCCACATTTCTGGAGGATACATAGAATTTCTTGTAGGCTCTTCTTCACTTTTCCCGTGAAAAGGCAGGTAGACATTGTTAGAGCTGTTAATTCATGTGCAGTGCCCATGCACATACAGCTTTGCTGGGTGGATAGATATGTAGTTCCAGTTTTACTTGGGGTAAAGGAGACTTCCAGGTTGAAGAAGGGGTGTTGCAGCCTCTTTTGATGCCCAGCTGTTGCGCCTCGCAGCCAGTACGGGGGATGGCAGTTACAGGTTGTTGGAAGCCGTTCATCTCCAACTGCTGGTGTGTCAGTGAAGGCCAGAGCAGGGTAGGCTTGTCTAAACCTACGTAAAATAAACACAGCGAGCTTAGAAAAACCTGTAGGCAGAAATACATACTGAAGAAAACATTTATAGATAAAATCTGGAGGAAAAATTAGTTATATCTTCATTTGATGGAAGATAATGCTTGGTAAGTTATTTAATGTTAATTTATTTTAATGTAATTTTAATATTAAATTTATTATTAGACTTTGGGGCTATATGGCAAATGTATGTATGGCAAAACATAATTGCAAAAATATTTTTAAAAATATAAACAATATTTTGAAGTTCTTCCCTTAAAAATAAATCCTTTTGATGTGGCTTGAAATGCTAGCTTTGATTATTTCATTCTGATAGACACTGATCATACAGGTAAAATATTGGGAATGTAAGATTTGTACAGTTTAACAGAGTGACACAATCCTATTTCCAATATCACTATGAGAGAAAGCTATGGTGTTGTAGTCCTCACATTGTACTTGGTTTTAAAAAACCTGGATTTGAAACTTGGCATTACTAGTTTAGCCATTCTGTCACCTTAGGCATTTTACTTTATATCTGAATCTCAGTTTATTCTTTAAAGTAGAAGTAATAATAATCTATCATAGAGCTAGTTTAAGGATTTAAATGAGTACATTGCTAAAAAGGCGTCTACTTGAGAACCTTATACAGAGTAGACAGTCACTAGATTATTTTTTATTAAGTTCAAAACAGTATATTTGACATGCTGAAGTACCAAATTCATTTTGGTAAGTTAAATTTTGTTTGTGTTGACATAGGGTTTAATTTTGATTTTTTAATCAATTTTCCTTTCATCTTACAGTATTGGATGATGAAGACAGCAACAATATCACAGTAGGATCTTTAGTTACAGTGTTGGTTAAATTGACAAGGCAAACAATGGCGGTAAGTGATGTATTTGTAATTTTATGCTATAAGTTGTGTATTGTTTAACCTGTGTCACAACAATACATTTATTCATTCATTCATTCATTTATTTAAATAAATATATTTTATGGATTATGCTACTACAGTTGTCCCAGTTTTCCCCCTTTACCCCCTCAGCCTGGTACCCCCATTCCCTCCAGCATTCTCCCCACCACCTACCCCAGTTCATGTCCATGAATCGTGCGTATAAGTTCTTGGCCTCTCCATTTCTTTTACTGTTCTTAACATCCCCCTGCCTATTTTGTACCTACCAATTTATGCTTCTTACTTAATTCCTGCACCTTTTGCCCCATTCTCCGTCTTCCCCTTTCCAGATGATAACCCTCCAAGTGATCTCCATGTCTATGATTCTCTTCCTGTTCTGGTTATGTGCTTAGTTTTTTTAGATTCAGTAGTTGATAATCATGAGTTTGTTGCCATTTTAATGTTCATAGTTTTGATCTTTTTCTTAAATAAGTCCCTTTAACATTTCATGTAATTAATGGCTTGGTGATAATGAACTGCTTTAACTTTACCTTGTTTGGGAAGCACTTTATCTGCCCTTCCATTCTACATGATAGCTTTGCTGGATAGAGTAATCTAGGTTGTAGGTCCTTGTTTTTCATCATTTTGAATACTTCTTGCCAGTCCCTTTTAGCTTGCAGAGTTTCTTTTGAGAAGTCCACTGATGGTCTTATGGGAACTCCATTGTAGGTAACTCTCTGCTTTTCTCTTGCTGCTTTTAAGACTTTCTCCTTATCTTTAACCTTTGGCATATTAGTTATGATGTGCTTTGGTGTGGTCCTCCTTGGAGCCATCTTGTTTGGGACTCTATGCTTCCTGGACTTGGATGTCTATTTCCTTCACTATTAGGGAAGTTTTCTTTCATTATTTTTTCAAATAAGTTTTCAGTTTCTTGGCTCTTCCTCCTCTTCTTCTTCTGGCACCCCTATGATTTGAATGTTGGTACATTTGGAGATGTACCAGAAGCTTCTTCGGCAGTCCTCGTTTTTTCTAATGCTTCTTTTTTCTGGCTGTTTCAGTTGAATGCTTTTTTTCTTCCTTACATTTCAGATTGTTCATTTAATTTTGGGCTTCATCCCCACCACTGTTGGTTCCCTGTAGATTTTTATTTCACTAAATGTAACCTGCATTTCTGCCTGGGTCTTTTTTATGCTGTTGCTGTACTTAATGAGTTCTTTGAGCATCCTGATAAACAGTATTTTGAACTCTGCATCTGATAGGCTGGTTATCCCCATTTTGTTTAATTCTTTTTGTGGAGTTTTGTTCTGTTCTTTCATTTGGGCCATATTTCTTCATTTCCTCAATTTGGCACCCTTCCTGTGTTTGTGTGTATTAGGTAGAGGTGCTTTGATTCCTTATCTTAGTAGCAGGGCCTGTTGTAGAAGAGCAGACCTGTACATTGTGTGGGGTGGAGCCTTAGGTCACCAGGGTGGGGTAACCTGTTTCACCAGTTTGGGGCCCTGTGTTGGGGCGGGTCTTGGAGAGGGGACAGTGCTGATGCCTGGCTTCTGGTAGTTTGCCTGGGAGGAAGCTGTCTGCTAGCACTCACCCTTTTTCCAGTCACTTCACTTTCTCTCTGTATGACTCCTATGCCCTTCCAGCTGTTGCCCTCGTGCTGAATCCCAGAAGGGGTAGGTTTGTGTAAGTCCTAAGTCCATGTGGGCCCTTTAAGAGGAGTCCCCCAAGAATCTGGCAGTTTCTTCCGCTGCCCCAATCCCCACTGGTTCTTACAGCCAGAAATTACGGGGATTTATCTTCCTGGTGCTGGAACCCTGGGATACTGGGGGTCTGACTGGTGTCAGGATCCCTGGCTCCTGAGGTCTACCTTCTGATTTTATCCACCACATGTGAATGTGGGGCCAACCACTCACTGCCTTTCTGTGCCTCTTCACCTCTCTCCATGTCTCTGCCCCTCCTACCTGTCTGGATGACTTTAAATCCTGATGGTTTAATTTGCTGATGGTTCTGGGTGATATTTGTTTTGTAGTCTAGTTTTAATTTTTTCTGTAGTTGTGTGAGGAGGTTAAGTTGTTTATCTACACCTCCATCTTGACCAGAAGTTCCAATAAATGTAGTAAAAAGAAAGTTATGTTTTAAGGTTTTTATATTTAATTTCTCATTTTAAGTTCTACATTCTCAAATCAAAACGATGGAGTAGCAGAATTGAATTTTGCAAGTTCTTTTAGTTGTTTTGAAATTTTTTTATTTTACTCCCGTCCCAGTCCACCCCCCAAGCCCTCCCCACCTCCCTCCCATTTCCACCTCCCTTAGTTTTTGTCCATGTGTCCTTTATACTTGTTCCTATAATCCCTTCCCTTTTTCCCCTGAAATTCCCTCCCTCTCCTTTCTGGTTACTGTCATCATGTTTGTTTTGAAATTTTAAATGAACTCTCATAGTTTTTCACATTAGTTATCACCCCCACAAAAAAATCTTGGAAAATAGATTGTTTCTTCATGTGATGATTTAATTCTTTATAAAATATTACAATAACGGGTAATATGGGTATAGTTCTTAAACTTAAAAGTGCTATACAGAGGTCATTGTTATATTTGAGAATTTTACCACCTACTCCTTTTTAGTCAATTCTTGAGAGAATTTACTCCCCTTTTATTTTTTTATTTATACAGTTAAAAAATTATAATGAAATTAACTTTTTTCTCATGTTAGAAATTCACCCTGAGAAAAAAATTCAGGCAATGCAGAAAAGTATAGGAAGAAACTAACATTGCCTAGAATCCTGTCATTCTGAGATGATCAATTGAAGCTCTCGCCTTTAGATATCCTAATGCACGAATATCCATAGTTATGTGATGTTTTTATCATGAATCCCTTCTCTCACTCCCCTCCCTCAGGAAACCCCTTGTCAGTCCCCAGTGACCAGAATTCAGTCTTGTGTATATCCTTTCATATGTTTCTCCATGGTCATATATATGTATATGCATATGCATAAAAATGATATTTTTCTTATTCTCTTTGATTAAATCCAGTTGTGTATATGTTATCCACATCTTGTTTTTTTCAGTTTTTATTACATATTTATATCATTTCCCAAGTCATAACTCTAGTTGTACCTTGTTTTTAGTAGACCATAGTATTTTAAGTGAGTTTACTCAGCTGGTAGTAGTTGTTGGCCTGTTCTACTCTGGAGTCTGTGGGCATCTACAGGAAGCATCTGCTGCATTTAAACCCTGTGTCTAAAACCTGTGGTAGGAGAGGCATCTTTTGTAGTGGGTACATCAAGTCAAAAGATGGTAAATTTTAGGTGTCGAGTGGTAAGGGGGCATTTGTGTCATGGATTCTGGATGAGCGGTACCTCCTGGGAGAAGAGGGAACTATGTCAGTGGTCAGGATTGGGTTTAGAATCTAAATGTATATTGCCTACATGCTTTGGAATTGCCAGCCTGAGAAATGAACAAAAAAATCAGTCTTGGGTTGTTGATGCTCTGGAATAGCTGGCAAAAGAAAAGACAAAACTGCTCTGGTTGAAGGGAAAGAATCCAGTATTCATTGTTTAATTCTTGTATGCACTGTATCTCAGAGTAACTAACCATTACAACCCAGTAATAAATGAATAAATGAAGCAGAGATGATAGAATTAGACTAGAGTGGCAAATTTTTCTATAAAGGTCCAGGTGGTAAATGTTTTTAGGTGTTCTAGGCCACGTCATCTCTGTAGCAACTACTGAATTCACAAATTGGCATGATTGTGTTCCAGTACAACTTTGTTTAAAAAGCAGGCAGCGGAACACAGTCTGCTGACTCCTGGATTAGGCTGACAGTTTAGAGCCTAACAGTGGTTACTGTTTTTACTGGTTAGCTTTAATAATTGCAGGAAGTTTATTAAGCACAACCCACATCACTTGTCCATTTTCTTGTATAGATTCTTACTGGAAAATAATGTTAAATGTACTGATTCTAAATGGATTATATGGCAGATGGTATGTGGATTGTCTTGGTGTCCACTTCTTAGTTACAGATCCAGTGAGTGAGATCACTGATGATAATGAATAAACTAATATTGGTCTCATGTTTTAATGTTATGATGAAAGTAATGTAACATTCATATTTTCATAACATTAAAATAGTCATGTCTGGTTACTATTAGAATAAAAGTGAAAATATTTTTGAATTTATAATGAGTTGACATATCTTAAGTCATTACATCTGCAAATTTCACTAGAGTGTACTTTTCATACTTTTCAAAAATATTCAGGACAAATGTGAGATATTTCAGAAGTAATGTCTGAATTTTCACTTAGTAATTGCTAAATTTGCACACGTTTATCATTTAGTGACTGTTTAGTTTCCTGTCCTCCCTACCCATCCCCCATTTTCTCCAATTTAAAAACTTACTGGTAATATATTTTGGAAGATTGTTTTGCTTATCTGAAAGATAAATACTGGTTGACAGATTTTATATTTTTCTTTTCATTACTTCTAGGAAGTATTTGAAAAGGAGCAGTCCATCTGTGCTGCAGAGGAACAGCCACAAGAAGATGTGGTAAAAACTTTAGTTTTCTTACCTATCTTTTTTGGCGATAGAAATATTTTGTTTTGTTCTTGAGTGATTTATATTGCTGCAGGATAATCATTTAGTTTATGAAAACATTTTGTTTAGCCACTTCCATCTAAAAATTAGTAGGACTCCCAAATGAAACAATTGCTATGATTTCTGAGTGTGTATGTGTGTTATTATTTACAGCAAGGTGATCCTAACAAGAACAGGGCAAAAGGAGGATGGCAACAGAAGAGTAAAGGACCCAAGAAAACCACTAAATCAAAAAAAAAGAAAACTGTAAAAAAAAAACCTATACCTGTGCCCTTATCACAATCAAAGCAGCAGAAACAAAAGCAAGCAAATGGAGTCATTGGGAGTGTAAGTTTATTATTGTTACTACATAATTATCTTTATTGGGGTATAACATAAACTAAAATATTTCAGCCTTATTGTACAGCTCCTGAAGTTTTACATATGTGTGTACTCATACGTATGAGTACAGATCAGATGTAAAACCTTACCACCACCCTAGAAAGCTCTCTTGTGCCATTTTCAATCAGTGACCCTTCCATCCAATTTCTTATCCTCCCCCTTATTCTCTTATTACCATAGATTAGTTTTGCCTGCTCTTAAACTTCATGTAAGTGAATTATGTTTGGCTGCCTTGATTCAACATCATGTTTGTGATATTCATTTGTATTGAGTGTAGTAGCAGTTCAATCCTCTGTGTGTGTGTGTTGGTGTGTGGTATTCCATTGTATGAATATACCACAATTTATCTCTCTGTTCTGTGGTTGGTGGATGTTTGAATTGTTTCTAGTTTTTGCCTTTTATGAATAAAGGTGCTTGCTTATTCTTGTGCATTTCATTTTGTGGACATGTTTCTTGGGTATGTACCTAGCAGTAGAATTGCTGGGTCATAAAACTGGGTGTATGTTTTGCTTGTTAAAAGAGCCCCTTTTCCAAAGTTGTACCATTTTATGCTCCTGCCACCAAATAATGAATCCAGTTGTTCCACATCCTCACCAATGTTTGGTTTTACCAGTCTTTTTTATTTTAGCCCCTGTGATAGATCTGTTGTGGTCACTCTTTGTGTGTGATTTTTACTTGTATTTACCTGATGACTAATGATGGTTAGCACCTGTTCATATGCTTACTGGTCATTTGGATAATTTCTTTTTCTACCGGGCTGTTTGTCTTACGGATTTTGAAGATTCTATATTCTGGATATGAGTCCTTGTTCACTCTTCATGGTAGATTTTGGTGGTTCTTAATTTTAATGAAGTCTATTTCATCAGTCTTCTATGGTTAGTTCTTTTGTGTCCTGTTTGACATTTCTGCCTCTCAAGAACATGGAGATATTTTTCTGTTTTCTTTTATAAGTATTATTATTTTACTCATTAGATTTAGCACTATGATATATCTTGAATTAATTTTTATGAGTAGCGTGAGATAGGGATTATGGACCACTTTATTCTAGCACCATTTGCTGAAAAGATCGTATGTTCCTGTCTGAGTTGCATTGGTGACTTGCTGTAAAACAAGTTACTATAATAGTGTATGTGTAGGTGTGTTTATGGACTCTCTGCTCCATTTCATTGGTTATTTGTCTATTCTTGTGCCAATACCACACTGTCTTAATTACGATAGCCTTATGTTAAGTCTTGAAATATGTTAGTGTAAGTCATCGAACTCTTATTTCACTTCTTCACATTGTCTTGACTATTTAGGTCCTTTGCATTTCCAGCTAAATTTTCAGAATAAGCTTGACAATTTCTATTAAAAAATCTGCTGCAATTTAGACTGGTATTGCATTGAATCTATGATTCAGTATGGGGAGAATTCACATGTTAACAGTACTGAGTTTTTTAATTTATAATCATGGTTTATCTTTATTAATTTGGGTCTTTAATTTTTCTCAGCAGTTTTTGGTAATTTCCAGTAGCAGAGCTGTGGTTCATCTTTCATTAGATTTACTCCTAGGTATTTTATGCTTTCTGGTGCTGTTGCTTCAGTTAACATTTAAAAAAATAATTCTGCAATTTTAATTGCCGATGTAGAAAAATAAAGTTGCTTTTTAAACATTGATTTTGTATCAAGGAGTCTTGATGAATTAATAATTCTAACCACTTGCAAATATTTTTTAAAAGATTACATACATAATTATGCCATCTGGGAATAAAGACAGTTTTGCTTCTTTTTAATCTTATATGCTCTTTCTTCCTTTCTGTTTGAATATACTGGCTAGAACTTTCCATGTAATGTTGATTAGAAGTGAAGATGGTGACTACCCATGTCTCCTTACTGACTTCAGGGAGAAAGCAAACATTATTTTACTACGAAGTATGATGATGTTAGCTCTAGGGTTTTTGTAGATATTCTTTATCAGTTTAAGGAAGTGTTCCCCTCTATTTCCATGCAGAGAATTTTTATGAACAGATACCAAATTTTATTAAATGCTTTATCTCCATCTGATGAGATGGTTGTATAATTCTTTCTGCTAATATGGCATGTTATATTAATGTGTTAAAAAATTAACAATCATTGTATTACTGGAACAAATCTCATTTGTCATAATATAGTATTTTTTTTTCATATATCTGGACTTGATAATTTTTTTTTTTACGATTCCTAAATCTCTTTTCATGAGAGAATACTGGTTTGTCATTCTTCTTTTGTATTGGATTTATGCTGGCCTCATTAAACAAGTTAGGAAGTAGTCTCTCTTTTTCCTGGAAGAATATGTGTAAGGTTGGATTTGTTTCCTTCTTATTTGGAAGAATTATCTAGAGAAGCTGTCTGGGCTTAGAGTTTTTAAAGAGGATTTAGTTATAGAGTTTTTGTCTTCAACATATCCTACTTCTTTTTCTTATATCAGTTTTCATAATTGTGTTTTTCAAATACTTTGTCCATTTCTTCTTGGGTTATCAACTTTATTGACATAAAGCTGTTTATAATCTCCTTTATTTTTAATGTCTTTTGGATCTGTAGTTACGCCTCTTTTATTCCTAATATGGGTAATTTGTGTTCTGTATCTTTTTTTCCTTTGGTGAGTTAGTTTTGTGTAATAACATTTATCAATCTTACTAATCTTTTTCAAAGAACCAACTTTTGGTTTTGTTGGAGTTTCCCTTTTGTGTATCTGCTTTCTCTTTGATTTCTGCTCTGTTTTATTTCTACTTTCTTTGCATTTAATTTGCTGGGGTTTTTTTCTTGCGTTTTGAAATGGACTAGTAAGTATTTTGTCTGGGATATTGGCTTTCCTTACTGCATTGTACTCTGAGTCATAGAAGATAACATTAAACTCCCATAACAGTACTTTTCTGTAAACTTCCTATTTCCCTTGAGCCACCTTAGCCATTGTGGTAGTATACATTGCAAGTGGGAATAAAATATCTTTATTTTACCATCTATGAAGAATGAATAAAATAGCTAACAACAGATAGATAAGCCAAATGTTAAAGCTTTCAGTCTGACTTGCACATATTTATAAATCAGAATGTTTATAATTCTCTAAAATTCTCAATGAATAGTGAAATTGTAATTTGAACTAGTTAAGTTACCATCAGGGACTCAGAGTGACACAGTCATTTAGATACTCAGAACTTTTTTGGTTGCTTTTTCCTTTTAGGAAGCTGCAGTAAAGGAAGATGAAGAAGAAGTTTCTGATAAAGGCAGTGATTCCGAAGAAGAAGAAACCAACAGAGACTCCCAGAGTGAAAAAGAGGATGGTAGTGACAAAGACTCCGATAGAGAACAAGATGAAAAGCAAAACAAAGATGATGAAGCAGTAAGACTTACAGACTTAAAAAATTTTTTGCAATTTTATTTATTTATTTATTTATTGTTCAAGTACAGTTGTCTTCATTTCCCCCCCACAACTCCCCCCTGCCCCAC
>PVKM010041675.1:0-13054 GCA_004027735.1 Carollia perspicillata
GGGTGGCTGGTAACGACTCGAACTGCCGAGAAAGGAAAAGCTCCCGGTGCTTCAGTTGATGTCGCTGCTGCTCCGACACCCCGGGCTGCTTTGATTCCTCCTCAAACTCCCCTGGGAGATTAAGGACGAAGAAACCAAGTCAGAAACCGATCCTAAAAGAAGCCACTTGGACAGTCTCGCCCGGGGAAAACATTCCCTGTCTCAGCTGTTTTCCTCACACTCCCCAGGCACCTGCCTTCCACACCCCTACCCTGCCAGCTTTCCTGCTTAGCCCTCTTCCCCTCAGAGATGTTCCTAACCCTCCATCACTAATGCTCTTAAGAGCTGCTGAGAGTACAAAGGATGCCACAGAGACACAGCCCACACCCAGGTGGCCAATGCTCAGACGCCATTCATAAAGCCCAAATCCGGGCATCTCGGGCCCAGCAAGAATACCCCACTTGTCTCTTTCTCGCTAAACCAGCCTGAGGGCCAGAAACTGAGTAGGATGAAAAAGCATCGCACAAGGTTATGTTCCACACTTCCTCTTTTCAGATTCCAGGAGCCTCTTTGCTCTTAAACATCACACGCAACCCTAACTATCCCTCGCTTTCTACTTACGGTAGCTACGTTTGTTTGTGGGGCTTTCCAGGGCAGCATCTCTCAACCCAGTGCCAACACCTTCCTCCCCAAGGAGCTGTAACTTGCCCTGAAACCTTGGTGGAAAGGGTTAACCTGGCTGGGTGCCAACCAAAGTGGGAGGCGGCAGAAGAGCCACAGGCCCAGGCTCATTGGTGCATTGTTCCCAACCAGGGGGAGAAGGGGGAGTGCAACAGACTCCACCCCTCGCCTGTGTGCTCCGGAAACCCTGTGCAAAGTGAAGGGGGACCACACCCCCCACCCCCCTTCTGATTGGACAAGGCCAAGGTCAGCCCCTGCCAGATGGAGCTGGAAACCCCAGAGGGCCAGAGAACTTGTTAGGCCCAGCTCCTCCATGTAACCCCTTCATGCCCAAAGCAGCTTGAAGTAAGCAGAATAATTTAGGAAGGAGGAACAAGAGGAGGGGAAAGAAAGCCAAAGCAGGAAAGGAAAAAGAAGCTGAAGAAAATTAAAGAAGATATGTTTTTTGAAGATGAAAGCGTAAAGAGAATGAATATAGGGCAAAAGCACACGATGTGAAATGGAAAGGAGGAGAAAACAGAAGAAGAGAGGGAGAAAAAAGTGCAAGAAAACTTTCCTTGCTTCCTATGCTGTCTTTTCAAAGTGTTCCCACCTCGTGACCACAAACTACACACGCAGGCTTCTCAGCACAATCTCTTCCTTTTCGCCTTGCCTGTCACCAGCCACCGTCCCAACATACCCAAAACGGCCCTGCTTCTCTGAAGCTCCTCATCCCCCATTTAAATACTACCATCTCTCCGACACATATCACTCACACGTGCCCACTCACACACAAGCCGTATCCTGGCTCTCCTCATCATGGTCTCGCCACCCTGCTTCCAACCCCAGCGTGTAAAAACAGGCCTCCCTCCACAGACGGGGCACTTCCCGGGCTCACACCTGTGCTTTGGGTATGCTACCAGGGGAAACACCTGCAGGGACATGCCCAGGCCTTAGACCAAGGGGGAAGGGGGAAGGGGGCCCAGGGGGTAGGGCGAAGGTACAGAGTCACTCACTAGCATTACTATCAGCCAAGCTGTTGAGGCTACTAGAAATGTCCCTTCGTCGGAAAAGGCACACCACCTTTGCCTCCACATTTCCATTCGCAGTCTAAGAGGGGAAAGAAGGGCAGTGAAAATTGGTCACTGAAAAGCAGAAATGCACCGAGACTAACAACAGTTAGTAAATTTCTAAGGGAGGTAGAAAAACCCAAGAAATCATGAGTATGAGACACATTTAAGGATGCACTTCCAAAACCTTTCCCTTGGCCCCCAAGAGATAGTACAGTAAAGTTCCACTAAGCTCTCAATAGCCTTTCCTGAAAGCAAAGACAGAATGAATGAATGAATATGAATGGGCACTTAGGATAGATGGGGTCCTCTGGCTCTCCCACCTTCAGCTAGAGACCTCAGGAGAAAGTAGAGACCTCTCTCAGCGGAGACCCCCCTACTTCCACTTCCGGGAAGCGGAGTGGGGGAACTCGGCTCCACTCACCTTGTTGAGCTCCTCAATCCGTCTAACCAGGTAAGGATTGCTGGAGGAGTTCTCAAAATAGACGTAATCTGTAGGAGGGGGTGGGGAAGAACCAAGAAGATGAGAGGAGTACGGTGTAAGAGGAGTGAAAGAAGGCCTGGCTGGGCCAAAAGGAGATACGGATCCAGGTAGACGGGACGCTGAGAAATGGAAGTAGACAGACCAACAGGAAATAAGGGATGCACCCCGGCTCCCGACCACCTGGTTCTAAAATTAGATATTTCACTCAAAAGTGAGCCTTGAGGAAAAAAGAAGAAGTAAGGGGTTCACCTGCAGTCCCAACTCAGCCATGGAGTTCCACCCCAGTCTCAGCGAAGCAAGCAATTGTTCGCCCTAGCGCAGGGCCCCCACCTTTGCGAACCCCCGCGTACAATAATGCCCCGGGAAAGGAAACCTCCCGGCGGCTCCCGGGCAAGGGGCAAAGCGGGGGCCCCGGGCCCTTCGCGCCCCATGCCTGCTTGTCAGTTCCTTCGGAACCACTTTCCCAAGACCCGCTCCCCGACGCGGGGACCTCCGTCGCAGCCTCGAGAGCGCCGTCCGGGCTGTCTCCGGCCTCTCGGGGAGCCTGGGCGTCGGGACGCGTCGCCGTCCCCGCACCCTCGCTCCCGGTGCTCCGGGTTCCGGTTCCGGTCCGCGCTCGGGACCACGCCGCCGGGGGCCGAGCCTCTCCGGTCCCGGCCCCCAACTTCTCCCGTCTGGGGCCCTGTAGCCCCTGCGCCCGGTACTCACCCCCCACCCGGTACATGTTGGCCGCCATGGTCGTTCCCGCCGCCGCCTCCGGCCGCACAAAGAGGTCCGGGAGACTCGGGGAGTCGGAGGGTGCTCGGCTCGAGGCGAAGCCCGGACGGGGCTGGCGTTTCGCTTAAGTCTCGGTCGGGCCCGCGCAGCCGGCACCTCTGCCGCCTCAGCCGTCACAGTTCATCCCGGCCCGCGCTGTCGTCGCCACTGCGCCGCTACCGCCTCACGCCGGGGACACCGAGGCCCGCACCGGTCCGCTCGGCTTCTTCCGGACGAGCTCGGCTACCGCCGGCCCGGAGCCAGCTTCCGAGTCCCCGGCCCTCGCGGAGCCCCACCAGACGTTGGGCTCAGCCGGCCGCGGGGAAGCCGGGCCCTGCCGGCCTCGGGGCTCGCCTCCTTCCGGAACACCTTCGGCGGACGGGGAGAACAAGGCCCGGCGCTCGGCTCAGGTCGGAGAGCGAGACCCCGCAGATCGGCCACTTCCGGCAGCGGTTCGGCTCCCTCCGGCCGCCCGCGGCCCCGCTCTCGGTTATTTCCGTTGCAGCTCTGCCCCTCCTCCGAGGGCGGGAGACGAGTTGGGCTTAACTCTGTCCTCGCCGCGTCTGCGACTCCGCCTCCAGCCACGAAAGACTCGCGCGCCAGTGCGCCTCGCCGGGTTATTTGCCTGTCATTTGCATGACTGGCCTACTCTCCCTAACCCTTTCCGCGCTCCCCTATAGCTTCATCCCCACCCCCACAAGGCCCCGGGGCCGCCCGGCTGAGCCCCACAAAAGGACTGAGAGGCGACTTTGCTTTTGGTTTATTGCCCCTCAGCAGGCAGCGGGAGTCAGGGCCGAGGCTGGGGCTGCCCGGCTCTGCCAGCGGGTCTATACAGTGTGTGCAGGGGTGCCGTTCGCCCCCTCCAGGGAAATGCGAGATCGGGAATGTCTCTAAGTCAAGGAAAAGTCGGCCCCTGGTCCTGAGGGGTCGAGTGGGGCGGGGCCGTCCTGCAGGGTTGGTGGGTCCAGTCCCGCAGCGGTCAGACGTCAAGAGAGGAGGCTGGAGACAGAGAAGGGGTTCGAGAGGGCGTGGCAGGCCCCAGTCCCGAGCCCCCGGCTCCCAGCACTCGCCACTGGAAGATGCTGGCGTCCTTGCCGCCCAGAGAGATGAGGTGCGAGTCATCGTGGGTGAACCGGACGCTGGTCACGTGGCTGCCATGGCCACCGTACACGAGGCTCGGCGCCTAGGTTGGGGGGGAAGGTGACGTTGCGGAGGATGCGGAGCCTCGGCCCAGCCTCTTCCCGCCCCACCCCACCCCCCAGGTCCCAGGAGGCCTCACCTTGGCTCGAGCACACGGGTACTGGAAGAGGTGCACTTTGCAGAAGTCATCGGCCACGGCCACCACACGCTCGTTGTGGGAGCGGCACAGGGAGTTGATGTCGGTGCCATCCGAGCCGTCTGGCCACACGCCTAACACAGCGGCTGGTCTCAGCCTGGCCTCCTCCCCGCCTCCACCCACAGCCCAGAGCTTCGCCGTTTCTGGCGCTCTGTTAGCCGAGGCCACCCACCAGCCACGTTCCAGGCAATCCTTCCCAGGGAGGGCCGCGGGCCTGAGGGGCCTTCCGGGGCTGGACCTGACGGTTTCTTGACACCAAGCATTCCAAGCCCAGGGCAGGCTCCACTTTGTCCCCCCATCCCTCCCGCAGGATTCCACACCCCTGGATCCCTGCTCACCATAGACATGGAAGCCCAGCACACAGGTGTAGGTGGCCCATTCCCGGTCTCGGCTCTCATAGCGATTCCTCAGCAGCTTGCAGCCTCCAGCCACATCCCCTGGGGAAAGGAAGCCCACCCGGTTCAGCCCTCTCCCAGCCCTGAATGGAGAGGATGCTGGGAATGCAGCTTGCAGCCTCCAGCCACAACCTCCAGGAAGAGGTAGCCCACTCAGCTCAGCCCTCACCCTGCCCTTGGTGGGGAAGATACCAGGAAGGCCAGGTTGGCGAGACTGACTTGAAGCCAGGGTGTGTGCTCTGGTCACCACTGTGGCCCTCAGCCCAGGGCAAAACCCAGCCCCATGTGCCTCCTGAGTTCCCCTTGAGGTTCTGCTAAGAGCTTCTCATCAGTTCCTTCTCCCTAGACAAGGCGATCCCTCCCACACTAGCCCTGAGAAACTTTTCCTAAACATTCTTTTCTTCCTGTATTTTCACCTCGCTCAAATCCTCATGGGAATGAGACATGGTGTAAACTGAATGTGGTTTCTTTCCCAATCACAAAATTTCTCCAATGTTTCTCCAAAATTTCTTTTGACTCTAACCCCTCTCCACTTCTCCTCCAACAGCTCCTAGAGCTCCCCACATATTCTCCTTCATCCCCTCCCACCCAGGAGCCTCCACACACACAAACAGAACCCACCCCAATTACCCTCTCCCCATGCCCACCCTATTGCCACTCACAGTAAAGGATCTCATAGTCCCCAGAATTGGACATGATGAAGTTCCCATCCTTGGACCAGTCAAGGTGAGTAATAAAGCTGGAGTGACCCTGGGAGCAAGGGTCAAGAAACTAAAAATGGAGCCCGTTTCCCATCCCCCAAGCCCCCTTAGTGCACTGGACCCTCTGAGAAGTTTGTCTGCTGTGGCAATGCCCCACCCATCAACCCAGCTTTCTTACCACACAGCGGCCAAAGCGGCTGGACTTGGCACCATCACTGGAAACGCTATAGATGTAGATCATGTTGTCATGGGAACCAATGGCCAGGTATATCCCATCTACAAAGACAGTCACTCAGAGAAGGAAGGGCCAAGGAGAGGTCTGGGTCCGGGCTGGGGGTGGCTCCCACCTGGGCTGTACCGAACCACTGAGAGCTGTTCGTTGCCATCGGTGATGTCAGACACGATCTCTCTGGTCTCTGTATCCAAAACCAGCCACCTGGAAGGGACGGATCGGAAAGCAGGTGTGAATATACCTGTCCTGGGCAGCACGTTGACAAGCTGCAGACACGAACACCCACAGAAAAGCTGTGAGGTAGACAGAAAGGTCCCACTGCAGTCTTATGCTGGGAAGTGGGAAGGGGCTAAGGGCGGATAAAAGCTGAGGGTCTTCTGATGCCATGTGAGAAAAGAACATGGAACTAGGCTACAAGGGCCTTAAGAAGTCTGTAAACCTGTCACTTTCTGCATTAGTCTCCCCTCTGTCCCTCCAGTCTCCACTGCTTCCCTATCCTAAGCTGCCACCTCCTGCGCTCCCAGGCTTGGTGGGGAGAGTGGTTGGGGGAGGGTGTAATGGCAGTTGCCGCAAGAGAGCAGGGGAAGCCTGGGCTGCAGGGAGGAGCGCAGAGGAACAGGAAGGTGCAGTTGGGGCTCCTGGGCAGGCAGGAATCACGCTCCTTCACACACACGTACCCGCATACACCTCATTACCAGGAACCCTTCCCTCCTGCTTTTCCCTGACTGCCTCTCACCTCCCTGTGTTCAGTCCTACAGCCACAGCTGCCCCACTGGGGTGGAAGTCAGCACAGAGACCAGTCTCCTGGGAGGGGAGAGAAGATGAATGCAAGAAAAGGCCTTTCTAACAAGAGGGAGGCAAGACAGACACCTTGTCATCTTGGTAACATCAAAGCCACCTCCTCCCAACAGGAAGACAGGAAGGGGGCAGTACACCTGGGGCGCAGGCCTGGTGCCGCTAGAGCCTAAACAGGAGGTGATATTCCAAATATTTAACAACCGAAACGGAGGCTCCCGGCTGGGTCGGAGATTAACCGCCAGTTGCTGGATCAAGGGAGTGAGGGGTACTGGAGGCATCAGCACAGAAGAATGAACGTTTCAGTAGCCGTACCAGTACAAACTGGCTGCTTCTGGGAAGCAGAAGGGAAGGGGATATTGGGGAAGTAGTGGTGGCCACAGGAGTCACGGTGGCTGTGGCACTGGGGATCCAGGGACTCAGGGCTCTACCTTGAGGGCGATGCTCCAGGCCAGCGCATGGCTCTCCCCGTCCCACAGGCAGAGCTGCCTGTCATGGCCGCAGGTGAGGAAGCGGTTCTGGAAGGGATGTGTGCACAGCCCCCACAGCTCGTCCGTGTGGCCCTGCGGCAGAGCGCGCACCATCACCTCTGCCCCTCCCCATCGGCTCTCCCTCTCTCCTCCCAAGAGCCCTTGGACCCCCAACCTGGATCACGGGGGAGAAACCCTGGGCCAGATCTCCTCTCAGCAATGCGTTCTTAGTGGTTCCCACCAGCAGCTCAGAGCCTGGCCCCTCAGCAATGGCCCGCACAGCCCCAAAGTGTTCAGGAATCTGCAGAGTGGGAGCAGAAAGTCAGGGGCCTGCCCTGACTGGCGTGGCTCAGTGTGTTGGGTGTGTCACCCCACATAGTGAAAAGTCACTGGTTGGAGTCACAGGCGGGGCACATGCCTTGGTTGTGTGCCAGGTCCCCAGTTGGGGGCTTGTGAGAGGCAACCATCAATGTTCCTCTCCCTCTCCTTCTCCCTCCCTCCCCTCTCTCTAAGAAATAAATAAAATATTCTTTTAAAAGAAAAGAAGGAAGTTAGGGCCCCACCGGCCATTCCTCTTTCCCCTCCCTTCTTCAACCCCTGCCCAGGTCTCACCTCAGCCTCTTGGAGGGCCACCAAACCGGGCCCCCACTGTACCAGCCGGCGGTCTCGCCCGCCACCACTCAGCACAGTCCCATCCCGCCGGAGACACAGGGCAAAGATGGAACCTTCATGAGCATGGGCCTGGGCCACAATCCCATAGGTCTCTGTTGGCAAAGTCCTGCATCGGTCAGACTCTTGGGGTGCAGGGAAGTGGGGAACAGGAGCAGTCTAAGGCAGTCACACTAAAGTTAATAGCTCCGAGCTGTTGAGCCTACTGATTACCATTTCTGATCCTTGGTTATTTATTCTCCCCAGTTTACAGACTAGACAACTGAGATTCAAAGAAGCGAGGTAACTTCCTAAAGGCCAATTAGTGGCAACACTGGGATTTGAACCCAGGATCTGGCAGACGCCAAAGCCCCAGCCCTTTATTCTCTGCCATGCCATCCCCTACCTTTTGAGATGGGCCCACAGAGAACTGTCAACTCCCATGGACCCTCTAGGGTATTAGACTTCCCAGATGCCACCCTCAGCCACATACCTTTGGCCCCACCCCTGCCTGGGGTCTTGGAATCTGACAGGCTCCGCCCCCAGGTGAGAATGTTCCCCTCTGAGTCCCCAGTGAGAATGTCTCCATCCGGGAGGAACACAAAACAAGGGATAAACTTGGGTTTCTTGTATTTCTAGGGGAGAGAAGAGGTCAAAAGATACGGCAAAGACCAAAAGTCCCGGGACGGTTGGGAGTTGAGTAGCATTAGGGTCTGCAGTCTTCAGACTAATATTTCCATCTGTGCTCTGCCCTCCCTCCAGCACCCTGTCCCCATCCACACTCACCCCAAAGACACCCTGTTTCCTGGTGAGGGCCCCATTCCCAGGAACGCCTACTCCACCACTCCAGTTCCAGAAGTGGACATGGGATTTCCCACTGGTGACAATGCAGCTGCTGTCACGAGGGCTGAAGCCAACAGCCAGGACTGAGTCGTTTGTGCTCTGAAGGGAAGATACTAGGTTCAGCCGCCCCAAGCCCTGAGTACCCTCACTCCACTCGACTCTCCTCATGTGCACCCTGACAGCTGGTCTGCAGAAGTCTAGAAACCCCAGGGTGCCCTTCCTTCCAGACCTTGGGCCCCTAAGAGCACTACTCCTGGTCACTCATGATTAGTCACCCAACTGCCTAACATTATCTCCTGTGAGCTCAGAACCTCTATAGTCCCCATTTCACAGCCTCGGAGAGGCTGGAAGGCCTGCCCCAGGTGACCCAGAAAGGAAGTGAATGGATGGGTAAGCCTGGACTCTCTGCACCCCACTACTCCCGCCCCCAGCCCTCAGCGCCCCACAGGCCCCCCCGACTCCTCACCTTGATCTCAGCCAGCTTCGCACCCCGACTGCAGTCCCACACGGACAGCATGTGCTCATTGGAGTCATCCACCACGCACAGAAAAGCGCCCTGGTCCTGTGGATGGCACCCATTGCAGGGGCTGGGTGAGGGCCAGCGGCCCGGGAGTCCGTGGTCATTAAGCAAGGGACACGTCCCAGGTTGGAAGGGAAGAAGTGAACACATGTCCCTCTCTCAGGAGAACCGCTGGGGCGGAGTTCAGGAGGGCCAGTCTGAGGCTTCCCAGTGGAGTGCGAGAGGGGGGTCTAGAGGCTTTGGGGCCAGCTCACCACAACGGAGAAAGCCAGGGCCCCCACGCCCCGCTCAAAGGCCCCCAGTCCAATCTCCTGCAGCTTCAGCAGCGTCTCCGAGTCCCAGACATGAACCACAGGTTGCAAGGGCTGGAACGAGAGAAGCGAGAAGCGGTCGGGGCTGTGGAGGACGGCTGGGGGGGATTTCATCCTGTCTGCCTGCGTGGGTTTTGCCCTTACCTTCCCATCCTTATCCACTCCAGCTGTCTGTCCTGAGGCTACTCGAACACCATCAGGGTGAACAGCAAGGCTAAGTGGGGGAGAAGACACTCTGAGGAAGGGGGAGGGGCGCTCAAGACCACCCAGGAAACCTCTACACTTGCAGAGCAGCAAGACAACTCCTCTCTCTCCTGCCCAACCCCCTTTCCTGTCAAGCCCATGGACCCCAGGCCTAGAACTCCCCACTCCCCGGCCCCAGGACCCTCACCATCGAACGCAGTCCGTGTGCCCCCGGTAATGTCTCTGGCCGCCACCTCCAGGACCCCCTGGGCCTCCCCCAGGCCGGTACAGCACCACCACACAGGCGATAAAGTAGACCACCTCCCCAGAACGCAGCACAAACAGATTAGAACGGGAGTCACGACCCCTGTACCCATAGCTGGAGTGGGGGGCGGGGAGGGGTCATGGTCAAGGAAAGGGTCAGATCAAGGGCGAGATGAAGAAGAAAGGAGGACAGAGCTTCCAGCTGTCAGGGCCACTGGCAGAGGATAGCAAGGGAGGATTCAGTTTCCTGTCCCTGCAGACCCAGGAAGAAACCATGAAGAAGGCGGGGGCGTCCCAAGATGGGAAAAACGGTTCCCATGGGCTGGGAGGGGCAGGATACACCCAGTCAAGGCTGAGGGTCTCCGGGGGTGGGCCGCTGGGCAGCTCCTCAAGGCTGCGGATGCCAGATGGGATGTACATGGTAATTGGGCGGCCGCGAAGGAACATCTTCACTGAGATGCCTTCTACAGAGAAAAGGGGGGGGGGGGTGTCAACTGCCACCTGCAGCCTCCCTCCAGGAAAACCAGAGCAGAACTCTGCCCACCAGACCTGACAGGTGCCCCCAAAGTAGATCCTGGGGCTCTAGCCCAAACCCTAACTCTCTCATCCAAATTCTTCCAGATGCTTCTGTACTTACCTAAATTGTAATTGCTCCTCCGAGATCCAGGACCCCCAGGGCTGGAGAGGGGGTCTTTCCCCCCACGGCTGTTGGGAAGAGAAAAAGGCATCAGGATTGGGGTCAGGTCCCAAGACCTAAAAGTGGAGGGGCAGAGCACAAGAAGGGAGGCTGCTGTGGCGACCACGGTCACTAGTTGGCACTCTGGGCATTTAGGGCCCCAGAGCGGATGGGGACTTTCAGCTCTATTTAAGCAACGAGGAGACTAAACGAGGAGGCTAAAGGGCTGAGCGCCCACCACAAGGCACAAAGCAGTGCGGGGTGACAGGGAGGAGCCCTTGCCTCCAGACCACCAGGTCTCTGGCTGTGGACCTTTCCATTTCCCCGTCTACAAAATGGGACAAAAGTGACTCCGGAAGGCACACCACCAGCCCTGCCTTTCAGAGATCTAGGAGGTAAACAAGAAAAGTCCTTATCTCTCCAGAGGAAAGTGAGCATTCCACAGGTCACTGTCATCAGATAATAATAAGGTGGCAATGTCTCTCCAGAGAATAAAGGAGAGACCAAGGAAAGGGCTAGAATGAACACTGGGATGTCTCGGGGCCTTTGCAGGCTCTGAGACAACTATACTCAGTCACTAGGATTCCCCTTTTCTCTCTAAAAGTAAAATCTGGTACATTGGAGAAGGAGGGGCAACTGAAACTCTGAGAACAACCATCCATGGAAATCACAGAGGCTTTTGGAAAAGCCTCTTAGAATCCCGGGAGGTGTATTACCAGACAGTGGAAAGGGCAGGGGAATTAAGTCCGGAAGAGTGAAGTTCAAATCCTGCCTCTAGCTGTGTGACCCCAGGCAAATGACTTACCCTCTCTGAGCCTGCTTCCTCACCTGGACAATGAACAGCATGAGACCACCTACCCCCCAAGGATGTCGTGGGACTGAATGAGATGGAGGAGGTCGAGGATTTAGCACAGTGCCCGGTACACAGCAGGAGCCCCAGGAGTGCTTGTTCCTTTCTTCCTGTTGGGCAATGAGGTCCCCCCACCCCACCGAGGGAAGCGAGTGAGGGATGAGGAAAGTCAAGAGCCTGAGCCTGGGGTGGGGCAGGTCGGGGGAGCCTCGCCCACCTCTCTGTGCTCCCTGACCGCAATAACAGGTTGGCCGAGGAAGCTGCCTTCCGGGAGAGTTTCTGTCGAGGCCGCTCGGAGGGGGATGAGGAGGAATTTCTCCGCACCCTGATGGGAGCAAAGGGAGCAAGTGAAGGTCACCGCCCCTACTGGCACTCCCGGTCCTCCCAGCCCTCCCAGCCTCCGCCACAGAACACTCACGAGTCAGCGTGCTGTGGGGTCTGTACAAGCCTGAGAATACTGGGGGAGCCAACGCCCCCAGGGGAGCCAGTGCCACTGCTGCTGCTGCCCCCTCCTTCAGACTGGGTCCCGCTAGGCTCTTCACTGCTCCCCTGAGGGGCTGGGGGCCCATTGCTCAGGCCAGGGGTTCCAGGGGATGGCTCCGTCTCCAATTCTGTCTCCGTCTGGGTGCCTCGGCTCACCACGGAGGGGCTGCACGAGGGCGGCAGTCCCGGTGGGGCTGCAGGGCTGCTGAGGGGACAGTGAATCAACCCAATGCCCTTTGAGGTTCCGAGAAGGAGGAGGAGAGGGTGTGACAACATGCAAACCTGTCCCTCGTAGGAGCTATCCTGCCAGAGTCCTGCAGGGAGGTGGGGGGCGCCTGCAGCCGAAGCAGGCGAAGGGCTTCTGCCAGCGCCGCCTTTACCAGCTCCATCTCCTTCTCCTGCACCTGAAGCCGCTGGCTCAGGGACTGCAGGGCCTCCTGAGCAGGGCCCTTGCCTGGGAAAGGGGCAAGGAGCACTCAGAATGTGCCACCACCTGGGGAGTGGGTCCAGGCGATTCTTTCTGCCCCCAACACTGCGTCTGTCCAATAGGACTGCCCCCTGAAAGCAGCCCCAGGCTTGAAGGCTTGCTCAGGGGAGGAGGCGGGTGGTGGAGGATCAAGGGCCTCCTTGTGGCAGGACAGGCAAAGAAGCTGGCAAAGCTCCTTTCCTGCTGCCTTCCCAGCCTCCGCAAAGGCCGGCTGTACCGCGGAGTACCAGGGGGGAAATGCGGAGCACTGCCGAGGGACGTGGGAACCACAGCGGGAGGGGCAGTGCTGGTGAGGGACGGCAGGATCTGCCCCACGGCAAGCTCCCGTCTCGGGGAAAGCACAGAAACTGAGCAGGCAGCACGGAGACAGAATGGGGGACACAAGAGTACAGTCATTCTGGGGACTCAGAGGACCAGGAAAAGAAATCTAGAATGACAGGAAAGGGCACCAGTGGAGACAGAAGCATAGGGAAGGTCCTAGGATAATAGTGGGGGTCAGAAGTAAAAAGACCCAAAATACCAGCAGAAGAGGCCCAGAGTAACATAGGAGACAGGGAAACATCGAGGTGCCCTGAGGAACATGGGGTGGGGGGTGTAGGACGAGTTTGGGTAAGTCCGAAATGTCAGTAGTAGGACTCAAGTAACTAGGGAGAGCGACCTGAGGAACAGTGGAGGATGCTCAGAGCCCCGGGTCCGTGGAGCACGCGGGGACGCCACTAGACGGCCGTCGGGCACTAGCAGCGCCTGACCGACCGGCTAGGAGCTCCGGGAAGGGGCACGCCGCCCGCCCCCACCCCGTACTCACCGGGCCCCCCGGCCCCGTCCATCCTGCCCCCTGGCTTGCTCCGAGCGGCAGCGGCGGAGGAGGCGTCTAAGCCGCGGGGACCATGGCCAGGGAGAGGGGAAGGGGA
>PVKM010041676.1:0-13053 GCA_004027735.1 Carollia perspicillata
TTGGGATGTGCCATGAATCTGTTACTTTCTTTGGAGAACAAGAAAGTTTTAAGTAGCCCGGGAAGATGGGGTGCTCAGGGCAGAGCATACCAAAAAGAATCTTGGCAAAGCATCTCCATGGAAATGCTCCAAAAGAAAGGTAAAAGGTCCGAAGATGTATTTGTTTTATTTCATGATTTTGCCAAGGGCCATCTGTACTTAGTGCATAGTTGAATTGACCACTAAAGTGTTGATGTAACTAGGAAAAAATTTTGCTGCCCAAAAGCATTAATAAAAAATATACTATAACATCTGAAAGATCTTGCTTTTAAAAGACTATGATTTCTAAATCTTATTTACTGAAAACTCAATCATTTCTGGTAGGACAGTACTTTATTTTCATAACTTTCTCTTTATTCTTTCCTGATTAATGAAGCCAACACCAAATTATATTAACAGCATTGTGAAAATAAGTTTTTCTGTAGTTGTTAGTGGAACACTAAAGAAAGGACATAAAAGTGCCAAAGAAATACTTTAGTTGGTTCCAATCCCCCAAAATTTATTTTCCATAACATCAAAGAAATAGTTCCAAAACACAATTTTTTGAAATATAGCTTTGATTATATAAGTTTTAGCTAATAAACTTAGAAAAACAATAAATGAAATAACATAATAGTTGAGGTCTTAACTATCAAACCTCAGTGAGTTCTAATGCATTTCAGACTCTGCACAAGCGATGTATTTAAAGACTACTTGGGTCAATAACTTTATACTCATTATTCTAGGGTATATTTTTTGTTATTCTAGATATAAAAATGAAGAGGATATTCTCTTATTAAGGGGATAAAATTACAAAATTATAAGCATAGCAAAGGGTCATAAGTCAAATGATTTTTGCCTCATTGAAAATGAATGACTTAAGCTTTCTAAAACAGATGTTTTTTAAGTCCTTTTTCTTTGTTTTTGTTACTTAGACATAATTAGAAAATGGACAGCTTTTTCTTGGTAACATTAGTTAGTGTTTACTTTGAAAAAAAATTTTAAGCCTGTTTAAAGTAATTTTCTTACTGTAACTTAAACCCATTTTCTTTTATTCTGGTCATTAAATAAAATGTAATTATACCGTTATTTTTTATGAATAAACAGTAATTACATTGAGAGACAGATGAACATTGCTCACCATGTTTCTTAATGTGTAGACACTGCTTAACAAAGGTCTACAAGAAATTTTCTTTGGAAATAGGATAGATTAGAGAGAAAAACCAGCAAAATTAGGAAAGACTGTATTAAAGTTTTAAATTATAATTTACTTCACAACATAATTGAACTGACACTTGCTAAATTGGCTTATATGATTATCCCAATTTATAAATCCAAGATACTATTTTAAGAGCACATGTATTTCTTTTTCCTAATCACTAAATTATGCTTGTTTATCACTGAGAATGTGGGAAACAAAGCTCACAGAGAAGAAAAACTGACCTGCAGTTTTAACACATTGGGAAGATCTGCTGAAAGCATTTTGATGGATGTCTCTCCAATACGTACACACACAGAATTCTAATACGCAGGTTTTTGTAACATTTTTCCCACTTAGGAATTCATTGTGTGCATTTACTGATTTTCTGAAAAGTCTTGTACACCCCAGTGCTCCTGGCAGGGCCTCGGTCCACCACAAGGACACCTGCTCAGCGAGCCAACGCCATTTCTGATACTGCGCTGTTGTAAAACGTGCTACAGCACAATTTTGCTCAGACTTTTGGTTATTTTTTTACCTTAGATGAGTTATTGGAAGTGAAATTTCTCTCACAGAAGAAATTAATGCTCCCAATACATGTGGCCAAAGTGTCCTCTAGGAGGAATCAAATTATTGAATTTGCGCCTGTACGTGAATGGGGGTGCCCCTTTCCCGAATCCTCCCTCGTCAATAGTGGTGATTACTGACCTTCTGAACTTTAGCAAATTGATAAGTAAAAAAACACATATCTCGATTTTATACTAATTTCAATTTCTACTACGTTTGAGGTGATTTGTAATTCTTTTGACAATTGTTTGCTCACTTTATTCTTCCACCAGGACGTTGACATGTGTTTGTAAACTTCCTCTCTCAAATCCCAGCAGTCCTAAGGAATTTGATTTTAAGATTGTTTATAAAAGTGATTTATATGCTAAAAGTATTCACCCTTGAATTGAGTATAACATATGTGTAAATCTTTTTCCAAGTCTGTAATTTGGGTTTTAATTTTATTTTTTCTATTTTTAATAATATTCCCTTGAATTTCAGGCACCCCAGCTTCAACAGAATTCTCTTCTCTACCCTCGCTTTCTCCACCTTCCTACTCAGGGCCAGCTCCTCTGCCCCCCGGCCCTTGTGTTTGATATTATAGTGTTTGATTGTCTGTTCTCACAACTAGACTGTGTCCTCTTTGAAGGCAGGAATTGTGCCCTTCTTAATAGTGCAAATCTTTTTAGTATATAATCTCCAGTAGATATTTAACAAATATTTACTAGATGAATAAAATAAGAGGCTAGGCCTCTCCTCTGGTACAATTTCCTGAGAAGAAAAATAGTGTTGATAGTAACATTATCACTTGAAAAAATATAATATTAATGACTTTGTAACATCCTTTCCAGGCTTAACTGCAGCATCTTTGATTTTGAATCATTTTGATGTATATTGCTTCTTTTTATAGAGATATATGAAGTTCTTTAAATTTGTTTTCCTAATCAAAGAGAAAATTAACATTAGGTAAAATACTGATTATTTTATCATTTTAATCTTCCTGATTATATCTTTTAAAACTTAGTAATTGGTAAACTTCTTGAATCAAATAATATTGGGTGAAAGTTATCAGGATATAAAAAACAAAATTAATTTTTGTGTAGTGCTTAAAAATACAGTTAAGTAAAAGTGCTTGAGCTCAAATATTAACCACATACTAGCCTTGTAATTTTGGACAGATTACTTAAACTCTCTAAGTCTCAATTTCTTCATCTATAAAATGGTATTGGTAATGGTACATACCTCACAGAATGATTGTGGGGATTATATGAAATGACATAGGCAATGTACCTCACACAGGGTCTAGAAATAGTAAATACCTGATAAATGGTAGCCATTATTAGTTTTTCACTGACGTACCCAGTGTTGCCAAGAAGAATCATTAGCCATAACTGAATAAATAAATCCCTGCTGTAATCACTCTGGATCCAGCAAAACTGAGTTGCCCGGGTGATAAGCAGCTCAACTTCAAGGCAACGCCCGCAATTAGACTGTCCGCCCTCATGCTTCTCTCTGGGGTCTGCATGTGAACCTGCTGCTTCCCTTCCCTTCCTGCAGCATCTTAACACGCATGGCATGTGATTCCTTAACTGGCATTTTTTGGACCTCGTATTCAGCAACTCTGGACGATAACTACACATCTCTGACTACACTCTCCTCAGCCCCCTGCATGATTATGCAACAAACCTGTATCTTAACTTACATCATCAGGAGCATTTGACCCATATTTATGAAATCCACCATCCATGATGCAAGAACAGACACGCATACAGAAACTTCATTTTATTTTTAACCTCTTGTGAGTCAAGTACTTTCATTTAATCCCTGCAACAAAGTGTGAGATGAATGTTGTTTCTGTATTTTACAGTTGAGGAGGCCAAGGCTTACATAGATCAAGTACATTGTCTGAGGTCACACAGGGGCGCAATTCTTTCCCTTTTCTTTTATAAGATCCTTGCCCCCAGGCAAACATCATACTTTTCTTTCAAGTCCTGTTCAAGATCTTACTCAACCATGAAAAAATGTGGCTCTGTTTTCTACCTACAACTAGGAATGGGTCTTTCACACTTCTCTTCAGGGCACTTTTCCAGAAATTTTTTTAAATAAGCAGAACTAGAAGAGCGAAGATGAAGAATTCAAATAGATATCAAAGAGAGAAAATATGCAGAAATCTTTTTGTTCATGCAGAAAAAAGTAACAGTTACCAAACTGTTATAACAGTGTATTATATATGTGTGTATATATATATGTATATATATATATATGTTTGTGTGTGTGTATATATATATATATATATACACTGTTCCCACAGTATATAAACTCAAATATGTATATTTGAGTTTATATATATAATATATATTATATATATATATATAGAGAGAGAGAGAGAGGGACAGGTGAATGGAGGCAGGTGAATTTGAGGTGGTTTGTTATGTAGAATTAGATAAACAAAACAGCATCTCTCTGAACATATATATATCAACAGGTGAATAGATAAACAAACTATAGCATATACATACAATGAAATATTATTCAGCGTTAAAAAGGGCTGGAATTCTGATACAGGCTTCAAAATGGGTGAACCTTAACAACATTATGCTAAGTCGAATATGCCAAACACAAACAGAAAAATATTGTATGATTCCACTTATGTAACAAACCTAGAGTAGCCAGAAAAGAAAGTATAATTGTGATTACCAGAAATTGGGGGAGGGAAAATGGGAAGACAGTACTTAATGGGTACGGAATTTCAGAATGGGACAAGGGAAAAGTTCTAAAGATGGGTCGTGGTGACAGATGCACAACAATGTGAATGGCACTCAGTGCCACTGCATTGTACACTCCAAACAGTTAAAATGGCAAATTTTATCTTACACATATATTTTACCACAATAAAAAATGTGATTTCTACTTCTGATTATAACTTTAGAGTCTATTGTATTTTCTGATCTTACTAGTTTTTATTTTATCTATGTATTATTAAAGATTTTACAAAATGATAACACTTTATAAAAATGTGTCAGCTATTTGTCAAGCACTATTTCCCTTTCATTCTAATTACTATAATACAAATTCACCAGGGCTATTACTCTTCCAAGTGCCCGAAAGTATACAATTTGGTTAGATTCGAGATTTAAACACTTGAGAAATCTCTAAATATTTCAACCTACCATCAAAGGAATACAGAACAAAGAATGATATTTGCATCTTCAAGGCATACAAATAAAGGCCTATAGTCTTTTCTCTACCTTAACGCTTTCTGACTTTTCTGCTACACCATCATCTACTCTCCTTCCCTTTAAAACTCATCCTTGGCTGGTTTTCTGACTGTTCCCACTCTGTGAATCATTTCTGTAGGTTCAGTACTTAACCCTCTGCTCTTCTTTTTATATTCATCATATATTCATTTATTGCACACAAGTTTGCTGAACTTCTCCTAAGTACCTCACACTGCCCTTAGGACTAGGAATATAATAGTGAACCAAACACAGTCCTTGCCTCGATGTTCTAGTGTATAAAACAGATAACTAAGTAAGAGTTTTAACACCTTCTTCTTAAGCTGATCTACCTTCTGTTCCATTTGCTATATGGCATCTGTGGTAGTTTGCTGCATGGTGGCCCCCAATCTACCATGCTACATTGTATTCACATCCTTCTGTGGTCCCCTAACCTTCAATCTAAAGTAGGCTCATGACTTGCTTAGAAAATAAGATGTAGCATAGATTATGCTGTGCTAATTCTAAGCCAATGCCTCCAGGAAGCCTGGTGGCTTTCACTTTTTCACTGTTAGGAGCCATGAGCTGCCATGAAGTCTGTCTACCCATCTGGAGACGCCACTAGCAGAGACCACCTGGATAAGGAGAGAACCTAAGACTACATGGAGAGAGAGAAAAAATCCCATAGATCCAGCATTTTAGCTGAGCCCACTCCCTAGTCAACTCCAGATAAGAACCCTCAAGAACAACCAAAGAGCCATACAGATGATCCCAGGACAGAGAACAGTATCATAAACAAATATGCTATTTTTTATAATACAAAACTTTTTAAAAGTATTTTATTGTTTACACTATTACAGTTGTCCCAATTTTCCCCTTTTGCCCCCTCCACCCAGCCTGTCCCTCACCCCATAGTAATCCCCACACCGTTGTCCATGTCCACAAGTCCTTCATACCTGTTCTTTGACGAATTCCTTCACTTTCTTTCAGTCAGTCTCCACCATTAACTCCAGTGGTTTGGTGTGTAGAATTAGATAAACAAAACAGCACCTCACTGAACATAAATTATGAAAATTTCCACATGGCATCTTAAAAACTAAAAACTGAATTGATTTGTCTTCCCATTCAAGTTCCATTCTAATTGCTCCCTTTCCCCTATAGTGCCTACCATTCTTACCATTGTAGAGCTCTAAAGCATCATCTGTACTCATTCACTTCATGTTGTGTTAGTACTAAAGGGTATTATGTTCATTACTGTTGAAACAAAAATGGTTCATGGACAACTTAATTTACAAAACACTAGATTAAATGAAATTATAAAACTGTCTTTACTAATAGATTTCTTGGAGCCTTTGCTGTTAGTTAAGTTCAAGAAAGGTATATAAAATGAATATTTTCAGAATATATTTGACATGGAATTCTATTTTCTAAAAACAATTTGGTTGTACTCATTTTTCACAAAATATACTTTGGGAAAATAAATAAAGTAAGGACAAAGTGACACATTAGGTCAGTAAAAAGGAGGATACTCTAATTGTTTCTGAAGCTCTTCCTTTTCTCAAAGGACAAAAGGAAAATCATATTTTTCTAGATGTATACCATACTTTAATAAAAAGTAGAGAGATAGAAACATCAATCCAAAACAGAAATAGGAATAGGCATGACAATACTAAGAACCAATGGCATGAAATTGTAGTGGTTCATATCAGCATAATTCCACAATTTCTGTTTTTTTTTAAATTAGGTCTGCATTCTGGGAACAGAAACATAAAAATTGAGAAGAGGAAGAAAGAAGCACAGTGATCACGTCAAAAGAAGACAGAGCTTAGTATATTAGTAAGGAGAGTATTGAAATAGCTATAATGTCCTAGAGACCAAGCAAGCGGTCAGATGTAGTGAGAATGCATTCAACGGAGTCAAGTACCTCCTGAATATAGGAATCCTAGTAAAAACAGGGAGTTTGTTCAGTGAACATAGGAATACAAGTAGCAAAGTTACTAACTTTCTGATCTATGAAAGGGCTAAGCATGTTTTGCAACACAGAACTTTAGGGTTAGAAAATACGCTATGATACAATTTAAAGGGAAGCATACTGCACTAAAATTCAAAAGACTTCAAACTAATTAGCTATGTTACAATAGATAACTCACTTAATATTTTTGGTCTCAGATTTCCGTGTATAAAAAATGAATATGAACTGTACAGGCCTTTCTGCTTTTAGAATTCCATGAGCCTCTGCTTCTAGGTGGATTCACGACACATGATGATTAAGTCTAAAACAGTGCACGGCTGATGAGAAGTGCTGACAGCGAGGAATGATATGACTCATGTGCATGAAAGCTAGCAGCCGACTTCAGAGAAAGAAAGATTGTCAGTCTGTGATAATTACAAATGGATTTGAGTGTACAGAAAATAATAATGAGAATTTTTATGCAAGTGGAATGTTCACAAGATGAAGGAGAGAAGGCTGCAACTTGATATTCTTTAAGTAAAATTGGGTAAGCCAACACTCCAGCTTCTTACTGAACTGAGGAGAGTTTTAATTTTTAAAAAATGTCCCAGTCTACTGCTAAGTCATATCAATGCATCCTTTAAAATATTACTTTGCCCTGACTGGAGTGACTCAGTAGGTTGAGCATCATCCCACAAACCAAAAGGTCACCAGTTCAACTCCCAGTTAGGGCACATGCCTGGGTTGCAGGCCAGATCCCCAGCTGGGGGAGTGCAAGAGGGAACCAATCGATGTTTCTCTTGCACATAGATGTTTCTCTGCCTCTCTTTCTCCTTCCTTTCTCCTCTTTCTTAAAAAAATGAATAAACAAATCTTTAAAATATTACTTGTTTCTATGTCTCATTCCATATCTGCACAGCCATTCCTATTGCCTAAATTCTCATCATCTCACCTAATTTACCTTGAAAGCCTTCTATTTGATCTCACTGGCTATACTCTGCCCTCTAAAATCCATTCTACAGATTTCTAATGAAATAATATTACTTAGAACTTGCTTCCATCACATTATTCTCCTCTTCAAAAACCTATAATGGCTACCTCTGCTATCCACACAAGCCTAAACCTCTCTATCAGACACTCAAGGCCCTATATAATCTGACCTCATCCCACCTTTTCAGCCTCTAGTCTTGTACTTTTCAACACAAACAATCCCTTAAGTCAAGTACTTCCAACACAGGCCCTCCCTCCCATACACCACTCTACTTATTTCTCTTCTTCTCATACATATAGTGCTGAGTCCCTCCATGGTTTTGCTATAAATCCACCTTTTAGAAATACTTTATCTCTTTCTGTTCATCTATAAAAATCTTATACAATAAGTGGTTAAAATTCCAGCTAATCTATATATTTACTGACCATCTATTAAGTATGATGACAGTTGCCTTGCCCTCAAGGTCTAGTAGACAAAATGAATAAATGAACCAACAATTACAATGCTCTGTAAGCTGAATGCATGGAACTCTGAATACATGAAGCACAAAGAAGCAGAATTTGAACCAGACATAGATGGTTGATTAGAAATGGCTTCCTAAAAGACATGAACTTTCATCTAAGTCTTTAAGGAAAAGAAACATCAAGATAAATACCATATGCAAGACCATGGAATATCTTAGTGGGTTCAGGAAGACAGAAGTAATTCAGGGTATATGGAAAACTGTATGTATACCTGAAAGAAATGGCAAGAATAAATTCTAAAAATATTGGCTGGGGCTAGAGTAAAATCAAGCCTAAGGTAACATGGTAAAGAGTTGACTTTGCCCTAAAACCAATGAAAAAAATTGAAGAATTTTAAGTAGGAGTGTGATTTCAAGTAATGAGACCTAGCTGCTCAAGGAAGAACACTCTAAAAGAAGAATGGGGAAAAAAATAAATGCAAAATGAGGTGTATAGGGCAGTCACAAAGCAATTTTAATATAGTACACACGAGCAAACAAACAAACCAAAACAAACAAACCAACAAACCAAAACTGTTGAACTGCAGATGCAGTAGAAAATGCAAAGGACTCCAGATACTTAGAAAGCAAAATTGACAGCACTTCCTCATTGACTCAATGTGGGAAGCGGAAGAAGAGCGCTTCCCAAGGTAACCAGAGGAACACCAACATCAACTCCTTCTTCCTGTATTACTTAAATTCCACTTAAATGCCATCATTTACTTTGAATTACTCATGTATGCGCACTATTTTTACTGCCTAAACAGACTATACAATCATTGAGGGCAAGGACAAGACTTCTACCTTTACTTTCTGTATCCTTCCCAGCACTGAACACACAGTTGAGTACTTGGCAAGTGTAATTAAATGTGTACTGATTAAGTGATTGTATGCTCCATTAAGCAAAATATGACTTAACTTTGGACTGTAAACTTCAACTATGTACATTTAAGCACTTTGAACACAATAAGCTTGAAATAAATATTTGTTGAACTGAAAAACAGGCTACATATAGACAAGTCTTAAATTCCTCCCTATGCATGAAAGGTCTATGTCACTGAACACTCACAAGAACAGTTAAAATTTAAGAATGATGTAAGAATAGTATGGGAAATGGAGAATCCAAAGAACTTATATGTATGACCCATGGACATCAACTAAGGTGGAGAAATGATAGTGAGAGGGGCAGTACAGGGTGGAGGGGAATAAGGGGGAGAACAAACTGGGACAACTGCAATCACATAATCAATAAAATATATTTTAAAAAAAGAATGACAATGCCAAGTGTTACCAAGTATGTGGAACAAAGAGAATTCACATATATTACTTATGGGAATGTAGATTGATGAAACTACTTTGAAAAATTTGTGGGCAATAGATACTGAAGCAAAATGTATGTATATCCTATGAATTAATAATTTTACTGAGTTATATACAAGAACATGGATGAATCTCACATATATAAGGATAAGCAAAAGAAATCAGACACTAAGGGGTTCATACTGTATGATTTCAACATGTATGAAGCTCAAGAACAGGTAAAACTAATCTATGGTGATAGACATTGGAGTGGTGGTTACCACCGGGTGGGAAAGAATAATGACTAAGATGGGGCAGGAAGGAGGCTTCATAGGTGTTAGAAAATCTATATGTCTCCATCAGAGTGGGGGCTACACAGGCATCTGTGCACATAAACATTCACTTATTGTACACCTAACATTTATGCACTTTATCATGTGTATATTATAATAATAAGTTTTAAGTATCTGTGTAATCCTTCATTTTGCCATTAATAAAAACTTTTTCTATATTAATTTAAAGTCATTTCTGAGAGAAAATGATGAGCATCTGGCTCCATATGTACAGTACTTCCTTTCTATGAATTGTAAAAATGAACAAGTTTTTAAGTAGGTAGAGTACTTTCTCCATGTCTTAAAAGTACTCAGAAGTAACCAAAGCTTAATGCAATGCTCTATTTCAATTTTGTACACAGTCACTCCCCAGGATTCATTATGTAAGCCAACCATCAGATTAGGACAGATCTGAGTCCTCAAAGGAATTCAGTGGGGCCTAAAGAAAGTCAAGTTATAAGGAAGAATGGATCTAAAGTTAACATTTTGATGACAAGCAGCTTTGTGAAAGGAGGGCCACTAAGCTGAAAGAGAAATACAAAAAAGATATTCCTAAAGGGAAGCCTGATGCAGCAAAAAAGGGAATCGTCAAGGATGAAAAAAAGCAAGAAAAAGAAGGAAGAGGAGGAAGATGAGGAGGATGGGGAGGAAAAGGGAGATGAAGAAGATGAAAATGAAGATGATGATGATGAAGATGAATAAGTTGATTCTAGTGGGGCTTTTCTATCTATCAGTTGTCTATCTCCTCGTTGCTTAGTTCTTTTTCTGGAATTTTGATCTGTTCTTTCATTTGGGCCATATTTCTTTGTCTGGGCACACATGTTGTGTTGTAAGAGGTGGAGCCTTAGGCATTCTCCAGGGTGAAGCAACCCTCTTTGCTGTGTTGTGGCACTGTCTGTGGAGGGAGATCCGAAAGGGAACAATGCCACTTGCTTGGCTCTCGCCCCACTTTCCATCACTTCCCTTGTTTCCCAAAAGCAGATTGTGCCCTTTCAGGTGCTGATTCCCTGGTGGGTGGGTTTGTGTATGTCCTAGGACTCATGGGCCTCTCCAATGGACTCTCCTGTGAAACTGAGAGTTTCTCCTGCCTTCGCAATCCCCACAGGATTTTACAGCCAGAGGTTTCTGAGTCTTTCATTCCCTGCGCTGAAACCCTAGATTTCATGGTCTATCTCACTCCCCCATTGTTCCTCCTGGCTTATCCGTGCAAATGTGGGAACACCCAATCTGCCAACCCTGGCCTCCCCTACATCGTCTACCACCTTGCCACAGTCCTCTCCACCTGGCTGCCCATCTCTGCCCTTCCTACCAGTCTAGATGAATGTTTCTTTATCTCCTTGGTTGTTGGAGTTCCATGCAGTTTGATTTTCCAGCAGTTCTAGCTGTTTTTTTGTTTCTACATTGGTTGTTATCCTTCCTTTCATTGTGCGAGGAAGTAAAGCATTTCTACCTACACCTCCATCTTGGCCAGAACTCCCGTCCAGGTTTATTTCTGATTCTACCATTAGGCAATTTGTCAAAACTTGTCAAGTCACCTGTTTCTTTATGTATCAGTTTTCTCATATATAAAATAAATATGTATAATATATAATATATACCATTTGTATTTATTTTATTTATATGCATTTAATATAATATATAAGTATATATAAAATAAATATAGTAATAGCACCTATCATATAACTAAGATAATAAATTATACATCAGAAGTACTCAATAAATGTTGCCACTCACTATTTGACCAAAACTTTATAGTAATTTTGGCAAAAATGTCTGAGTGTCTATCCCATATTACTTAAACTGAACTGAACAGATGTGTCTAGAAGGTATCCAGCCATGTAATATGAAAAATAGAGATATTTATTGAAGATACAAGGTACAAGAAAACTTGAATATAGGACAATGACCCTCAGTCCCCTTCAAAGTAGGCACCTTGGGACCTAACACAGTTTTCCCAATCACCATCTGCTGCCCCACCGTATTTTCTGAATCTCATCAACAGTCTGAATTCTCTTCCCTCTCAAAGGTGATTTTAGTTTTGGGAAAAGCCAGAAGTCCCAGGGTGCTAAATCTGGGCAGCAGGGGGACTGAGTCACTTTAGTGATTTGATGTTTCACAAAACAACTCTGCACCGAGATGTGAGGTGCATTGTAGTGATGAAGCTGCCAATCACTACTCGTCCATAGCTAAGGCCTTCTGAATCATCCAAATACTTTCCATGGAGGAATGTTCAAGCTTAATGCAAAATTTGATGCAGATTTCTTGTTCTACTCACTCAGACATTTTTAATGTGATGGCCACACAGTACACATGCTCACTCAATAATATCTACCACCCTCACTGACTAGTACAGTGAAGTCGTCATTGTTCGCCCATGTGCACTCCAGTCCACTCTCCTTGGCTGCCAGGTTATAGTAATGTTGCACAGGCCATTCTCATTATATTAACAATGGTTGGACTTTTTCCAGACATACCTCATATTTCAAAGTATATAACATTCAGTACCTCAAGAATAAGATAGCTGGTTAAATCGATATGTAATAAGTCCATAGTGTTCTGCAGAGCACTAGCGTCACCAAATTTTAATAGATACGACTTTTTTCAGTTATCCAATACAATAAACAAAGTTAAAAATGTTACTATAGTGTCTCAGAGTCTTTAATGACTAAAAAGAGATAAACATAACATTTGCCAAGGGTCACTATACAGCACAACTTCAGAAAGTACTATCTATACAGAAGTACCAATGTGAGTCCAAACCATGGCAGCCCTGCATTTTCCAAGCAAAGAAAGCAACTCAAGGCACTAGAAACTCCCAAAATTTTTGAATCAAGGTTAATTTTTGTGTCAATGTTTTATATAGTTTTAATATATAATATATAATATTATATATACAATTAAATTATTCAAAGTACATATTTTATTATTTTTTAGTATTTATAATAATTATACTTAATTTATTTCAATATAATTCTTCTTATAACTTATATACCTTAGCCTC
>PVKM010041677.1:0-13049 GCA_004027735.1 Carollia perspicillata
TAATGCAAATTATTAAACAAGCATGCCCCATGTGCCTCTTCATCTTCAGTTGCACAGTTAGAGTCTTCATTCCAGTTTTTACTATTTACTTGTCCTCAGGCTGGTCTTGTGATCCCTCTTTATTTTTGAACATTACTGAAGATCCCACAGAGCTTTTGCTTTATGTGGGTTATGTCTACAAATATTTCCCAAATTAGAAATTAAAATGTAGAAATTTAAAAATATTTAGTTATTGATTTAAAAATAATAATAAAACCAGTACATGTTAACATAAAATACATATCTATACAAAATTATTGTGTGGCATTATCAAAGGAAACTGGGTTGTCATATCTGATTCTGCCTTCAATGTGTTTTAATGTGGTTGAACTATATGAAGAAAATCCAGTCTGACTCAGATGTATACTTAGAAAAGAAAGAGAATGTTGATAGACTTTTCAGATAATCTTGAATAATCTTCTTTGATAATGCACCAAGATGTAACAAGCGGTATTTTCTTAAAGATTAACTGCAATATAGATTCTGAAATCATATCAACTTGTGCTCTGTTACATTAAAAGACATTTGGTCTTCCTGACATTTTGAATGGATTGTTTACCCATGCAGGAGTTAGTAACATCATATATTGGTTATTTGGAAAATAATGCATCATTTGTAAATTTCCATTATGCAGAATTCAGTTATGCAATAATGAAATTTTTAAATTGCATGTTAATATCACCAGTCTCATCAGAAAATCCTTTAAGCATTGGTTAACTGTCAGCTCACAGTGAAAGATGCAAGTTTCTCAAAATTCTAATTTTTACTTGAAAGCTCGAACTTTTATCACTAGCAATAAATAATGTCAGTTGTGTTCCTTTAAGTGACAGGCACACATTTTATTTTTGAGAAGTGTCTGCCGAATTCCAAGCCTGAGAAACATAGTTTGTTAGTTGTTCTTCTGCGTAAAAGGTGGTGTTCCGTGGAAACAGTGACTAAGTCAGCTCACAAATGCTAACGCTGGTGCAAGTGCTTCCCTCAAGACCGCCAATACATGTTGTTGTGCCTTCAAGAAGTGCTTCATGCATATGGCCCATCTAGCCATGCCGAACATTAAAAAAGACCATTCTAAATCTCAAGGGTTGAGATTTATAATTTGGTGGGGCAAGAGGGGAGTGGATTCAATTTGTAAAGAGTACACTCAGTGACTACTAGAACAGTTTGCTATCACTGATTTGATTTCTGAAAAAGAGCCTATGGTATTACATACTATGGCTTTTGTAACATTAGTGCAAATGTCAATACAGTGAAAAAGGAAAGCAATGTCTTACTATCATTATGAAAATAATAATAACATTGTGAGCCCTCTGAAAGTGGCTAGGAACCCTTGGGAATCTGCAGGCCACACTTGGGAGAACCTCTGTACTTCCTGGACTCCTCAGTCTCCTCCCAGGTTTTGTGTCTCTCGTCTTTCTTCAGATAGTCGCAGTGGCTGTCTTCTTAAAAAAATGTTTCCATCACATGCTTGCTTAGTAATCCCTGAAGCATTAGTAATTTCTTCCATAATACTAAAAATCCTTTAACTAATGAACAGATTCTTAATAGGTCCCTGCCTCCATTGATAGTCAATCTATTTCTTTGGTCAACCACATTTACATGGAAGTTTTTAATATGACTTGCCATCCTCTATCACCAAGTCATTTGGGAGCCACTTTTCCAATTTGAGTTTTTTACCACTCTTCCTAATTGTGAACAGTCCAAAGTACAGCTCAAAATTTACGTCCTCCTTATTTATTTCCAGATTTTATATTTTCTGCCATTGCAGACCCTTTTCCTAAATCGTTTGTTCTTTTCACCTCCTTTGTATGCATCTAACAATATAACTCCAGTTTCAGTGCATTTATTGTTGGTTATATATACATTTTTATGGTTTTCTACAATTGGGTCAATACTCCCATTAGGGAGCTAGTTGCTTATTGCCTAACATAGCTCTTTAAAGAAAACAAGCACAATATATGCAATTGTCATTATATTCACAGAACTGGCAGAAGTTTTAAAGAAGTTCAGAAAATGTGTTCTTTCCAAAGTACTGTGCTATGACACTTTATTTGGTACAAGTCACAACAGGTTACAACTCAATACTTTGAGCCGAAAAGAATAGATATATTGTAGAATGTCAAGTGGGAGATTTAGTTATCTTTGTCAGTAATGAAGGATTCATAAACACATTAGAAAACCCTCTGTATTCAAAGAGAAACCATCAAAATTCTCATAAATAGTACACTTCCCTAATTAAAGTCACTTTAGTGATTTGGTTTATAACTAAACATTGAATCCAACAATGAGAGTTTTTTCCATAATCAAAGTTCATATCCAATTCCAATTTGATTTTAAACTTGCAAACCATAGTATATAATCTAGGGGGTTAGCCAGGATGGACACTGTACACATATAATGCTGTATACATACATTGTGGTGTAATTCTGCTAATTCTGTTAATTCAACAAAGGTAATTCCAAATGCTTCATAAACCCTAAGAGTTACATTAATGTTTCTCCTTTGGTTTAGGAGCTACAGGGGGACTTTTACTAGATAAAAAAATATTATTACCTGGATTTCATTTATTAGTCTCCAAACCAAAAATAATAATGTTAATATGAATAATTTTAATGCTTGATAATATACAAATGGTTTTGATTTTGCTATCAAAACTCTCTCTAGTTCTCAGACTCTAAAAAAATAAGCATCTCATTTCATTGTCTCATGAAACTATCTAATAGAATTCATTATATTTTATTTCAATCTACTTTAAAAGTTCTTACATAATTGCCTGTTGAATACAGCATAAATAATAATAGAATGTAAGAAGACATTTATTTCTATATAATAGGCCTACTCAACATATTAATTTAAGTTTGAATTTACCCTTCTGGCTCTTTTCTTTAAAAACTGTATGGTGTCTGGAACATGGTTTATACTCATTAATTGTATCTGAATGAATCATTCTGGTAGGTTAGAACAGAGGGAAATTTATTAATTGTACTTTTCAAAGTAATCATTCTAAAATGCATCCCACCCAAGTAACACAGAGAACAGAAGAAACATGATATGTGTCAGGCTGTTCTTGAACCACTGGCACTGCTAATCCGCCCCCCACCCCCTCAAAGTTACATAGACAGATGAACAAGACTTTACATCTACATCTTTGGTTTCTGAATCTTGATAGCTTTTCTGTAAGAAAGTTGATAGCTGGTATTTGGTTCACGGATCCTGAAGAAAAGATTATAGGGCCAACACTATTATTTTTTTAAGAGAACATGTCAAGAACAAAAAATGAAAATGTCAAAAGATAGGTTGATATACTGTATTACTTAAAGACTGTTTTGTTGGTAGAACTGACCAAGTGATTTACTAACAGCTTTGACTGGACAGTCTTTGGATTACAATGTAGATGAAAAATAAGTGGGGACTCATTTCATGTTTACTCTGTCCAAGCATTTGACAGAGGAAAAAATGGGAAAGCACAATTACAGTCTACAAACATGTGGAGATATTTTTCTGTTTTCAAATTATGAAAAACAATTTTGTATTGGAAATTTTTCTCAAAAGCTACTTATCTATCTCTATATCTTTTAATTACATAAATTGTCTTTTATTCCTGATCACATCTGCATACAGTTAAGGAATTATGAGATTATATAGATCTGACATTCAATTGGGGTATGGGGCAAAAATCAGTGGAGAGGGGGCCTTGGTAGATTCAAGTCTCCATAGATGTAGATCTCCTCAGAGAATCTTAGAGAAGATTAGGGTCTGTGGTGTCTCCTTTGGAAAAGTATGTTCAGTCACTAGGTAACATTGTTTTACTCCAGAGACATTCACTAGGTGTGAACTTATAAAGATAGTTTTTGGTGAGCATTACCTTCTATTATGGAGAGGCCTCCAACTGATACAGATTAATTAAGGTAATAAAAATAAAAGAAATACTCTCCATTGCTCAAAAAAGCATATTACCTCACACTTCTAAAGATCCAGTAGCACGTCATACTTATTTTTGGTGATTATTTGATGCATATTCATTGATGCTATTAATGTTTTTGGAAGATATGGAAGACTAAAAAGTGGCTTCCTTCTAATGTTTCCTATTTCTTGGTATTGATCAACCATTAGCTTTGTTATTTGAATTCTTTAACCTTTATTTCATTTTCCTAAGCAAAAAAAATCTCATATTCAAAATGTAAAGTAAAATATACTTAAACATAGGTCCTACTCAATCTTTAATTTATATCTATTACTAATTCTATAAAGAAGACAACATAACATCTCCCTTCTAACTATATATTTTTCAGTACTGTGAAAATAAAACAATTTTTAAAATATTTATCCCTTTGAGTCCTGATCATGTAAAGAGATAAGCTGTTTGATGTTCACTTGAATAATCCATATTTTTCATATTTAATATGTTCTATATATAATTAATTGTAATGGGGGAGGCAAAACATCAAGACTGGTATTGAATTACTCCCTTGTTTGGCTTCTTCTCTGAAATTCTTCTGTGCCTTGTACACGCTGGAATTTCAAGAATATGTGAGAATCGTTTCTTCTTGCTGTTTCCTCAAAGAGCTAAGTTTCACTTTTATGCTTTTGCAAAAACATTCTTTGCCACTGTTTTGGCAGGGCTATGTGCTTTAGTCGACAACAATCTACCATAATTTTCTTATTTCAAAAACCAATGCCCTTAATTCTAATTTTATGCCCTAATACTTTATAAAATAGTTCCATTTCTCCCATGCAAATTAAATCAGGCCATTCTATTGTTCTGTCTTGCTTGTCAATATAAGATATTTAAAGTCAGCAATAGACTTCTCAATTCTTCTCAATAGGCTAAGGACTGTAGTACTTTATCTTAGCTTTTAATTCTAATCATCAATCTTTTGCAGTGAACCAAGTGACCAAATAAGACGCAATCACTAAGACTTCACTGGATTCTTGTGTAGTGAGAGCAGTATTGCAGGAGTTTTCTTTACATTCCCATTCCTTCCACCTACCCAGAACTTAGGTTACTAAATCGAGATTTAGTATTATGCCAACAACCCATGCTGAAAGAAGCTCTAAAAAGCAACCGTATGGAACACTTTCTGATTTTTCTGTAAATCTGTTACTGAGGACAGATTGTTTCATTATAGCGCATCTTTGGATAAGGTGATCTTTCTGATTATACTGCAAGAAATATTTGAATTGAGCAACTAGCGTCTTTAAAACAAACTATATACCCTCGTTTCATTAGCTACCAGCAAATCTAGAAGAAAATATGTATGTAGTCCATCTCGACCAACCTCTTAGAATCCTAGATTTGTGTGCTGATCTCACCCAGCCTTCATCTTAACTCTCCCACATTTAATCTTGCTTTTCTTACTCTTTTTTAAATTTTTAATTATCATAAAACACACATAACATAAAATTTACCATCTTACCCATTCTTTAAATGTGTGATTCAATAACGTTAAGTATATTCACATTGTTGTACAACCAATCTCCAGAACTCTTTTCATCTAGAAGAATTAAAACTCCATACTGTGAAACAACAACACCCCCATCCCCCTCTCACCTCAGCACCTGGTAATCAGCACTCAACCTGATGTCTCTATGAATTTATCTACTCCAGGTAACTCATATAAGTGAAATTACACAGCCTTTGTTTCTTGTGATTGGTTTACTTAATCTAGCATACTGTCCTGAAGATTCATCCATGTGTGGTATGTATACAAATTTCCCTTTTTAAGGCTAAATAATATTCTACTGTATGTATCAATATATCTTACATTGTGTTTATCCACTCAACTGTTGATGGACACTCGTGATGCTTCCACCTTCTAGATATTGTAAATAATGTTGCTATGAGCATGGGGGCACATCTTCAAAACCCATATTTCAATTTTGGGGTACATACACAGAAGTGGAATTGCTGAATCATAATGTAATTCTATTTTAAATATTTTGAGGAATTGTCACACTGCTTTCCCTAACAGCTGCATCACTTCACATTCCCACACACCATGTACAGGGTTCCAATTTCTTCATATTCCTACCAACTCTAGGTATTTTCTGTTTTTTTATAGTCATTCTAATGAGTGTGAGGTGGTATCTTATTGTGGTTTTTATTTGCATTTCTTTAATTAGTGACTTCGAGCATCTTTTCATGTGCTTATTGGCCATTTGTATATCATCTTTGAAAAATGTCTATCCTAGTCCTTTGCCTGTTTTTTATTGTTTTTTATTGTTGAGTTATAAAAGCTCCTTATTTATGTATTCTATACATTAACCCCTTCTCCGATGCATGATTTGCAAATATTTTCTCAAATTTCATGGGTTGCCTTTTTATTCTTACAGTATTTTGATATAATCCAATTCATCTGTTTATTCTTTTGTTCCCTGTGAGTTATGTTTACTTTAACATAAGTATTCTCTAAACTGCCTTAAACATTTTCTAGAATGGAATACAAATAGATGATAATGGAATTAATCACTTTTCAACATTAGACATTTATCATTTTTGTATGATACTTTAATATTTTGGACCTTGTTATGAACTCTTTTTATTTGTTAATGTCATGAATAGAACAAATAGTACTCTTGTATATGAATAAAATGATCTACGTAGGGAGAAAATTTTCCATGGGTCTCTTGATTTTTTTGCATATTCTTTGAAAAAGGCACTAACTTGCTTTTGCTCTAGACTATGGAGGGTGGGAGTTGGACAGGGCAAGAGAGAGTAATGGGGGGAAATGAGGACAATTGTAATTGAACAACAATAAAAATATATAAATAAATGAAGAAAAAGATAATGTAGTAAACAGCTCTGGAAAAAAAGTCAAGTCTGTCTACAGCCTTGGAAGATGGAGTCAGTGTCTCCCTCTAGAGTTGAGGATAGGCATACTTACAGCTGAATGCAAAAGCTTTGCATTACATAAGCTCAGCATTCCTCTCCTGTAATGCAACCCACTGCACAGGAACATGTCAGCTGGCCCTCTTTTCATTGCCCTCTGAGAATTGTAGCAGTACAACAAAAGACTGACACACTGCCTACTGCCATTGCTACGACTGAGAAACTCTCCTTTGTCTCTGGCCCTGGAGGTTCATGTCTTCTAAGAGAATCCATGAAACTATGTCAGGCTGACTTGTTAATTTGCAAGGAGGGAAAAACTCAGACCCTTCACAGTGCTCCAGGATGTATTATAAGGGATTTGTGTGATTATACTTGAAAGTCATTTAGTCTTATCTCCCGCACAGTCAAGACTTTCTTCTGCACATCCTGACAGATGGCATTTTAAGTGTCACGTAAATGTTTCTAGTGATAAGAAACTCTCCTCAAAGCCTGTTGCATCATTGATTAATAAGTATTTCTTTATTTTGAACTAAACTATTTACAACATTATAATACTGGTTTTGGCCTGGCCTCATCTGGTATTAGATAGAATAATTATATAGAATAAATAATAGAATAACATGGGAGGTCTTTTCGTTTGGAATTACTTAGTCTCCGCTAATCTTACTTAACTCCCTAAATGTATCATTTTCATTCCGTATTTTTCACACAGTGTCCTTCAGACCCACTGGACACTCTAGACAAACTCCAATATGATGATGATCCTCACAGATGATCTGAACTATAGATTCAAGGTGCTGTATGGCTAAGGAGCAGTTCAGTGAAAATATCATATATTATTTGGCCCCAATACCTTTGATTGATGTAAAATTTTATTTACAATTTTTATAGTTCTATCATATTGTTATATCAGATTTTGCTTGTGATTGGTTTGAATATTCAGACTTTTTCCACATGGTCATACTCAAGCTATGATTATATTTATAAAACTGATTTTTTAAATATTTATAACATAAGGCTTTTACTTTTAGCCAGTCCAGATCATTTTGAATTTAGCTTCTGCCATCAGATATTAGTTACTTGTTAGGTATGACTTACAGCTATGTCATCTTTCAATTTCTCAAACCTTAGTTACTAATGGATTTGTTATCTACAAAAAGGCCCCAGACCTTCCTTCTAGAGTATTGATCAGTAATTCAACCACTTACAATCTACTGGATGATGCCATTATCCAGCATAAATGTCACTACCTTATCCATAAAGATATCATGTTTTGGCAAAATTAAAATATTCCATATTCCTGGAATTCTCTAAATTTACCAACTATTTCTAAAACTATATGTTAGCACCTTCCTAAGAGAGTAAGAGGAGTGTCATTCAGAAGGATGAATCAATGTGAATTCATTTTGCTAATGACCAAGCAAGATAAAGCCTACTGGACTCAGGCATCAGTAAGAAATTGTTTCTCTGATCTCTACTCACAAGTAAAACTAAAACTTTGAGTCCCTGAAGGAGTGGTAGCTAACATTCTTACTCACAAAGTCCAGGCAAAAATTCATGACTTCTGGTATAGAACTAGAAGTAAAACATATTTGACTCCAAGGAAATAGATAGAAAACTCTCCTGCCTCCGTTGCCACTTTTTGGTATCACTGGAAATATCCTGTACCTTTATCATGGTGATAATTATAAATTTTTCAGAATGCATCAAACTGTATACTTTAAAAAGGGTGAATACTACTGCATGCAAATTATACTTCAATACAAAAGAATTAAATAAAGCTCAAAATAAGTTTATTTTCTAAAAATTAGAGACTGTATATAAATGAGAACAAAGAACATGAAACCAATATTGCCTTTAAAAACAAAATAAATTTTGATGTGGTAATAATCACTATTAAAATTCAGATCTAAAGCCATGGTACATCTATACAATGGAATATTATTCATTCATCCATAAAAAAGAATGATATCTTGCCATTGTGACAACATAGATGAGCCTACAGGGTATTAAGCTAAGTGAAATAAGTCAGTCAGAGAAATGCAAATACCATATTATTTCACTTATATGTGGAATCTAAAGAACAATATAAACAAACAAAAAACAGAAACAGATGCATAGATACAGAGACCAGACTGGTGGTTATTAGAGGGAAAGGGGATTGAGGGACTAGGTGACAAAGATGAAGGGATTGAGAAGTACAGATTGATAGTTACAAAATAGTCATGGGGATGTAAAGTACAGTGTAGGAAGTATAGTCAATGGTGTTGTAGTAACCGTGTATGGTGCCTGGTGGGTACTGGAAATAATCACAGGACACTTCGTAAAGTGTCTAACCACTATGCTGTACACCTAAAACTAATATAAAATAATGTTGAATATAAACTGTAATGGAAAAAAATTAAAAGATTTTTAAATGAAAATAAACAGGTATTTTGTTTGGAAAAAAGTGAATGTAAAAAGATCTCTCAAAGAACTTAAATGAAAAAAAGGTATCTATCTGGATGTTTTATTTAGATCATTAAAAATCTTATAAGTTCACTTTCAGTGGTTTCTAACTAATGATGCCTTACAACTTAGAAGTCTATTATTTCTTCCACATATCATTAAACATTAAATGCAACAGTCCATTTTTTATTACTCTTGATATATCTGAAAAGCAAAAATACACAAGATATATTCTGTATTTGTATTGTAGTATGATCAGAAAATAACAACAAAAATTTAAAAAAGAAAAACTACCCTGTATAAGTCAAGCAGAGTTACCCTAAATAAATTTTCAGTCAAAGAGGAACTAAAATCTGTAATTGGAGACTAGAAAAAAAAAACTATGAAATTAAAGCATACGCTGTCATTTTTAAGGATATGGTCAAAGCTAAATTAGTTTTGAAAATTTATAACTATGAAATCTTTATTTAAAAGAAAACATACATAAAATGAATAGTAAGTAAAGCATAAGAATAAAATAATTTTAAAAACCTAGAGAGGACAATAATGGATTAACAAATACAGAAGTAGATATGAATGAATTGGAAGATGAAAAGAACAATACAATGAACAGCTAAATCCAAATTAGTCTAGTTGAAAGATTAAAAAATACAAAGCTCTGGCAACTCAATTCCTGCATAATATTTTATAAAAATCACAGTGTAATCAAAAATATTCTGGTTGTAGTTCTGTTTTGTTACTTTCTTTTTTAAAAGATTTTATTTATTTATTTTTAGAGAGAGGGGAGAGGAGGGAGAAAGAAAAGAAGAGAAACATTAATGTGTGAGAGAAACATCAATCAGTTGCCTCTGTCGCAAACCCCACCCGTGACCAAGTCTGCAACCCAGGCATGTGCCCTGACCAGGAATCAAGCCAGTGACCTTTTACTTGGTGGAATGACACCAAAACAAATAAGCCACACTAGTCAGAACTATTCGCTTTCTTAATTCTTAACTTTAATACTATATTTATTGATTTTAAGTCTTTTTTAAATTGTAAATAAATTCAAATTATAGTCCACAAGATTATGCTCATAGATTCAAAGTGTTTTGAAAAAAATGAAAAATTTATTTCTGATGTTAACTCTGGAAAAATAGTAATTTTTTCTCAAGTCAATTCATAATCAAAATTATCAGTGAAATATTGAAGCATCCCTAGATAACCTTATTTATATCAATTTTTTTTAAAAAAATTAGCCTATGCAGTAAGAGAAGAAAAAAGATGTAAACATAGAAAAACAGTAGCAACATCATTATTTTCAGGTAATGTGAATAAAGCTTAATAATTGCAATAATAGGTCATAAGAATGAAAGTATTTTTCAAGTATATATCCAACTGCTAACAATGAGAAGTTAGGAAAGAGCTTCTGCAAAATGGTTTCATAAGTAAACATGGTTCGCCTCCTCCCACAACCACAGCAAAATTATAACTAAACTGTAGAACAACCATCATCCAGAACCACATGAAACTGAGCTGAACAGAAGTCCTACCACTATAGAATTAAAGAAGAAAACACATGGAGACTGATAGGAGGGGTGAAAACTTGGAATGGGCTGGCCCCACACCCAAGTACCTAGGCATAAATTTAAATTTTAAATTTAGTCCTAGGCATCGGATTAAAAGGAGGAAAAAGACCCATACTTGGAAAACTATAGGACACTGCAGAAAGAAATAGAGGAAGATACAAAGAAGTGAAAATACATACCATGACATATATTGGAATAATTAACATCATCAAAATGTCCATACTATTCAAAGCAATCTATAAATTCAGTACAATTCCTATTATGGTATCAATGGTATATTTCACAGATCTAGAACAAATATCCCAAAAACTTATGTGGATCCCAAAACAAGCCTGAATAGCCTCCACAATCTTGATAAAGAAGAAAGTAGAAGGAATACAATACCTGGTATCAAACTCTACTACAAGGCCACTATAATCAAAACAGTATGCACCTACACCATACAGCAGAATAAACTCAAAATAGATAAAAGACTTAAATATAAGTTGTGATATTATAAAAATCCTAGAGGAAAACAAAGGCAGTAAAATTTCAGATATTTCACATAGCAATATTTTTACTGATACATCTCTTAGGACAAGGGAAGTAAAGGAAAAAATAAACAAACAGACTACATCGGATTAAAAGCTTCTGCATAGCTAAAGAAACCATTATCAGAATTGAAAGGTAATCAACATTATGAGAGAACATATTTTCCAATAATACATTGGACAAGGGTTTAATCTCCAAAATATATAAAGAACTCATATTACTCAAGACCAGGAGGACAAATAATCCAGTTAAAAAATGGGGAAAGGACTGAAGAGACACTTATCCAAGGAGGACATACAGATGGTCCGTAGACATAGGAAAAATTTTTCAACATCACTAGCCATCAGAAAGATGCAAATTAAAACCACAATGAGGTATCTCCTCATGGCTGTCAAAATGGCTCTCATTAATAAATCAAAAAACAACTGCTGGCAAGGTTGTGGAGGAAAGGGAACTCTAGTACACTGTTAGTGGAAATGCAGACTGGTGCAGCCTTTATGAAGAATGGTATGGAATTTCTTCAAAAAACTAAAAATGGAACTGCCTTTTGACCCAGCAATTTCATTGCTGAGAATACACCCTAAGAATCCTAAAACACCAGTTCAAAAGAAATTATGCACTCCCATGTTCACAGCAGTGTTATTTATAATAGCCAGGATTTGGAAACAGCCTGAGTTCCCATCAGTAGATGAATGGATAAAAAAACTGGTCCATCCACACAATGGAATACTGTACAGCAGAAAGAAAGTAGGAATTCCTACCTTTTGCAACAACATGCATGGAACTGGAGACTATTATGCTAAGTGAAGTAAGCCAGTTGGGGAAAGACAAATACCATGTGATCTCACCTATAAGAGGAATCTAATGAACAAAATAAACTAATGAGCAAAAGAGAACCAGGATCATAGAATCATGGAACAGACTGACAGCTGTAATAGGGGAATGGGGAGGTAGGGACTGATTGAAGGAAAGTAAAGGGGTTAGTCAAAGAACACATATGAAGGACCCATAAACATGCACAATGGTAAGGGGACTGATTATGGAAATGGGGAGTTGGTTGAGTGGAGGGGTTGAAGGAGAAAAAGTAGGATAACTGTAATAGCATAAATAACAAAATATTTTTAAAAATAAAAAAATAGGACTTCTGGTAAAGATGGAGGAGGCATAGGTAGACACACTGTGCCTTCCCGCTCAACCCAAATAAGAACAACAAAAATTTAGAAACAAAACCACAACCAGTACGGACAGAAAATTGATCTGTGTGGAAGTCCAACAACCAAGGAGTTAAAATAAACACATTCATCCAGACAGGTAGGAGGGGCAGATTCGGGGCCAGTTGGAGAGGGGTTGGGGCAAAAAAAGTGGCAGCTGGCAGACCCTGGGCATGGGGTGGCAGCAGGCAGACTCAGCAAGCCAGTGGATTGTGGAGGGGCATGGTGTTCAAGGTGGCTGGTGGATCAGGCAGTCCCACATTCGTGCACAGATAAACCAGGAGGAACTGGGGATCAAGGCAGACTGAGCAGCCCAAGGTCCCTGAACAGGGAAATAAAGCCTGAAAACCCTGATTGAAACACACCTATGGGGGTTGAGGTGCTGGGAGAGACTCCTAGCCTCCCAGGAGAGTTCATTGGAGAGACCCA
>PVKM010041678.1:0-13048 GCA_004027735.1 Carollia perspicillata
AGTCCTCCAGTGGGGGCCACGTGAGAGGTAACCACACACTGATGTTTCCCTCCCTTTCTCCCTCCCTTCCTCTCTCTCTCTAAAAATAAATAAATAAAAATTTTTTTAAATGGAAGAAAATCTACATTTTGGGGAAAAAATGCAGAATCATTTGCTTTTAATATGTTTTTGTAAGAACTTGCATTTTTGACCCCTAAAGAGTTCATTTGAAACTTCCAATATTTTTTCCCATGAAGTGAGCCCAATGGTAAACATGGGACTCCTGGTAAATAAGTACTTATAAATAAGTAAGCCTCTCAATAGCTCTATGCTGAGGACCACGGAGTGGGGAGTGTCTCTTCATCTATAACAGGCGGTAGAGAGTGCTCTTTCCCACCCATTGCCCACGCAATGTAGAAAGGGGAGGCCTGGGGAGCAATCCTGCCTTCCCTCGGGGCCCACGCAGCTCCCTCCCTCCGTGCTACCTTACCCCTCCCTCCACGCTTAGTCGGTCCCTGCACCCTCCCATCGCTCTTTTCATAGAAATCCCTTTCTTTCTCCTTGCATTTCTACTACCCTTATCTGTTTTGTACTTGTCCACCCCCTTTTACTTAACTGCAGTCTAGCTATATTTTTCCCTTTTGCCATGCTCCCCTTTGGACACCCTCCTGCACGCACGCACGCACGCACGCATGCACGCACACTTTCTTTCCCCTGGACTGATCTCGCACTCCCACTTCCTAGTTTCTCACCCTCTGCTCTCGGCACCTTTCCGTTCATTGTTGGCACTCTACACACACTTTCTCCTTTTTCACTTTACGATTTGCAGCGGAGTCCATACTTTTTCACCTAGTGCGTGTCAGTCCAACTCTGATGAATACCACTTTCATGGAAAATATGATTTTATCACTTTAAAGAGAGGCAGGGAAATGAAAGAGCATAGGTGAACTGAATACTACCCATTTTTAAAATCGAGTATATACCATGTTCCAGGTCCTTTGTATACATTGTCTCTCATCTTCCACAACAAGCTCGAAAGATGCTATTATTTTTTCCTGTTTTATAGCTGAAGCACATATGTCGACCAACTAGGTGACCTGCCTAAGGCCATACAATTTTAACTGTCTTATCAGTTCCCTCACCTTCCTTCTGTTGTCCAGGTCACCCTAAGTGAACTGAACTACTGAGCTGTATAACATTGCTGATCAAAGTAAGAATTGATAATAACACTACTGATAGAGATTTTAAAAACATTATCCTTATGTACTTCCCTCCCCCATTACCCACCCCCTTTGACTATAGCTAAGTAAGTAATGTCAGGAGGTGGGTAGGAAAGAAAGCAGCCAGAACACCAGAAGGAAACTGCCTCTCCTCTCCTTATTGACTTTGGCCCGTGACTGGTCGAGCTCATTAGGAACCATAGACCCAGAGACTCTCGGAGTTCAAAGTGTTCCTGAAGAACATCCAAAATAACTCCTTCATTTGACAAATGAGGAAGCTGCAACTCAGATAAAGAAAACAACTTGCCCAAAACATACATTTACATGTTGCCCAACCTGGGTGAGTAGATTGAATTGATATTCATAAGATGCTTTTTGTTCAGGAAAATATAAAAACCCACCTGCCAGTCCCGGCAGGTTCCAGCATCCTGGAGTTTATCTAAATACTCTACATTAATCCTGGCTGGAAGGGTATTCCAGGCCAGGCTGGAAGGGCATTCACCAAGACAGCTCTGAGCTGCTGGGGCCCAAATCTTGCCTGCTCAGGGGCTCAGGAGGAATCAGGTGGTCTTAAGATACATCAGAACTGAGAATGAGTGTGTTTTAAATGAATGCATAAAAACAAATCCACAAAATATATGGCAGTGTTTGTTTTCTTATAGTTTGCAAGAAATACACATACATACATGTGTATATGTGTGTGTATATGTGTGTGTGTGTATACATAGACATATACATGATCGGTGATGCAATAAGTATGGGTGTTCATTCTCAGACCCACTCCTATCACTCTGTGCCTTTCCTGCTAAGCAGATTACGAATATCATAGGATTAGTGTAGAGTCTTTAGATAAACTAAGAGTGTTAGGGAAAATGGAAGGAAAAAGAACATAGATATGCTTTTTACAATCTCAGTATCGGCATGAAAGCCTTCTTTAACACGGTGTGACGACATTTGGCTCCCGGGCGGTTGTCTGTTTAGTTACTGCTGCATTCATTAGGACTCAGCGTCTTCTCGCCTGATTAGACAAACGCGCACGCCACCTCGCTGGAATCTAGGAAGGAACTAATGTCTACTGAAACCAAATTTGATGCTTAGACAACCCTTGAGCTGTTGAAAGGCACACCTGTGTTGTTGGCAGGTGAGTTGAATCTCAAGTAAAAAATTTATGCAAATCTCTGGCTCAGTTGGCAAAACTGGTTTCCCTCCTATTGAACAGTCGGGTGGGGGGATTCCTCAGTTTTTCTTTAATAGACATAATAATGCCAAAGAAATAACTCCCCATGCTACTCTCAGTGGCTTGGGTCTCAAGGAAAGGCTTGGCATTTACTTCAGGACCTAAATGTATTATTCATGTCAAAATTACCGATTTATAGGTAAATTAGTAGTTTTCATATACAAAAATAATCTACAGCTATTTTTATAAAGAGCAAATTATTGTTAATTCAGGTGTCACTTTGATTAATTTGGAGAAGTAACTGTCTAGCTGCATTCAGTTTTATATTTAAATTAAGAATAGTTTGCTATGAAGAGTTAAATAAAAATTTCAGTGAACTGACTGCTAAAGAAAATAAGGAAGCATTTATTGGCTGAAAGGTACTCTGTACATTGGTTTGCAGATTAGCTGCAAAGTTTATTTGGGACTCTACTCTTAAAGTGAAATGGGCCATTTATCCATTACTTCAAAATTTTTTTTACTTGGCCCATTTCATTTTCTGGACATTCTTACATTAAATTATGTGCTAGTCTGTACTCACTTGAGGTTTCTTCTGACTAAACTGGTTTTGAAGAGCTGAAGATAGAAGACATTCTAAAATAAATGGTTGATTCATTACACGATGTTCTTTAGGTATTAAAGAAAGTTAATCATTTTCATCCTTTGGCCAGGCACTTGTCGAGTCTAAAATAACAACTCTTTATAGTAACTGTGCAGTACACGCCAGGGAAGAGAAAGCGTTTAGGGCTGTCCAGCCTCATAGAAGGAACAAAGGGTAAGAGCAGAAAATTAATCAAGTCCATGGGCATGACGACCCTGGTCTGTTTGAGCTGGCAAACGAACTGATAGGACTGCCAACCGTGTCCTAATTTATGGGTTGCTTGTGATATTTTTAACTCCTTTTAAGTTGAAACTGTGCATTACAATCTCTACAGCAAAGGAATATCTGTTTTTTTTAAAGTTTTCAACTAGGAGATCAATATTCTTTCTCTCTATAATACACACAATCTGCTTTACTAAATTAACACATCATACACAGAAGCATGTATATCGAACCATCAGGGCCATGGTTCCCAACCTAGCTGTAACTTAGAAGCTTTGGAAAGGTCACTCCTAGAGCCACCCCCAGAGATTCTGGCTTAAAGTGTTTGATCCAGGGCCATAGCAGAGAGTGGGGAGGTGGGGGTGGAGGTGATCTTCTTTCTTGGAGATCCTAGTTAGAATTTGTTTCCTCTGGAAGCTAGGTTGCAATGGTGATTTGGGTTTATGGATTTTTTTAAAAATACAATAGATAGAGCTACATTTTCTGTTCAATAACTTTTGGGAACTGACCTGAAACACCAACCCGTTCTTCATATTCATTCTTTTAACAAGCAATGTGACTTTGGTTCTGAACAATGGAATTTATAGCCAACCTGTCAATAAATTAGGAACTGATGTGTCTTCAAGGTCAAAACACTACACCTTTTTTTGTATGTCAAAAGTAAGTCAGTGTTTTATCTTTTTTCCTATAAATTTGTTGGTTTATAAAAAGATTTTATTTTATTTATTTTTAGAGAGACAGGAAGGGAGGGAGAAAGAGAGGGAGAGAAACAGCAATGCGTGGTTGCTTCTCAAGCTCCCCCTACTGGGGACCTGGCCCGCAACCCAGGCATGTGCCCTGACTGGGAATCAAACCGGTGACCCTTTGGTTTCCAGGCCCCACACTCAATCCACTGAGCCACCCCAGCCAGGGCTGTGTTTTATCTTTTAAAGAAATAAAAGAATCAACAATGTCAGGGAGTACCTGAAGGAAAACACAAGCAAACAAAAAGACTGTCAAACAAGGCCAGGAAATAAAGAACAAAACCATAATTTGTGAAGTTTTTAAAGTTGGAAACTCCACAGGGAATGTTATGGTTCATGACATGTTGTGCTTTCTGAATAAGAAGATGCATCAGAAAACCAGGTAGATCATCCAGAAAGACATATGGCCCAGAGATAACTGTGGCAAAGAAACCAGACGATAAAAGCACTTCCAAAAGGCAAATCATCCAAACGAGCAGGGGACACTTTGTGGTCCACACTCAACGTGACTGCTCTGAACAGCAGGGAAGGTAAGGATGAGTGAGAGAGGTGCCTCGCCAACTGTTCGCAAGTTTGACCCACCGGTGAACCCAGTGCAGGACCAGAAGCAGCACAGCAGTGGAACCGTGTTCCTCCCCGCACCGGCCAACCGCCGTCGCCCTGATGCCCACTTACACAAGGCAAGCACACACACACTTCTCTCGAGGGCTGCTGCCCAGCCACAGAGTAGGACTCACCCTCTGTAGTCTCAGAGCAAGATTACGGCGTTTGGGAGGAAGTTAAGGAGAGGCAGGTTTGGGTTCGGCATAAAGAAAAAACATTCTCCAAGGCGGTCAACACCAAACCAAACCATAACCCATGCTTTGCCATGTGCTGAACCCATGGCTCTGACGGTTAGAGCATGACCTGGACATTATCCCCATAAATAGATAAAGCTAATTGTGTTCGCAGGAGCCTGTCGGAACGGTCTTCCATGGAACTTTCAAATCTAAGTTTTTGTGCTTCTGTAGTCCAACCTCCTCTCTCCTCTCCATAAGCATCTAATCACCTCAAATTTCATTTGTATCCATTTGGTTAAAAAAAAAGCGACAAAGGGGAATTGAGAAAGTCATCATAAAGAACCAAAGTGTTCCTGCACAAAGATTGTGAAACAAAGGGTTAGCAACTAGCTTTACTGTAGTGGACTGATTCACAGAGTGTAGACCTTAGTTACTTTTGAGAGAATCCTGAAAGCTCATACCAAAAACTGCCATAACTTTAAACAGATAGCCAGGGTCTTTGTTCTCTCACTTGTGCTCAGACGTGCGACCTCAGGAGCGGAAAAGACCTTTATGTATACCTTGAGACAGTGACAGAATAAATTAAACTCTTCAATTAGGCGTGAAAGGTGGAGGTGGAAAGAACAAGATACAGAGCAGTTCCCACTGTGACAGATCCATCAATTCATTGAACCGACTCAGACCTGGGAGCTGGAAAGGCCCCATAGCGACCTTGTCTTAAACGCACATCCGGTGTGCAGTGCATCGGGCTCCGCAGGCCAGCATCGTGGCTGGAGCATTCAGGCTCCAGCTGGCAATGAAGTCTCCGACGGGGCCTGTGGTCTCCATATGGAACAATCTTGAGTTTAGGTCTGTGCCAAGCAGAGTCTTTCCATGTACCACTGGACCAAAAAGAAGGGAAGAATTCTAAAGCAAGGCCTATTTCTCCACACGAAAATCCTTCCAGCCCAAGGAGCCCAAGGCTATGGTACCAGGCCGTGCGCTTTCAGGGCACACGAAAGGCTTTTCCGGCTCTGCTTTTTCAAGGTACTCTCTGGAAGCCAAGCTGTTTACCATGGTCTTGGGCAGGGGAGTGGGCAGGCGGGACGCAACAGGTTGTCTATGTCCCACAGTCAGTCCAAGAGCAGAGCCCTCTCCAAGGCCCCTAAGCCCCGGAGATGTGGGGGCGGGGTGCGGAGAGGGAGCGCAGACCTGTGTTTATCCCAGCCTCGCAGGACGCGACACCTGGCTGAAGAAAACCTAGGCAGCGACCCGAAAAGTGCAGGCGAAGCCCTCTGTGCCTCTCTGTGCCTCCGGAGGCGCGTCTGCATTGGGGTGCGCTCCCCCTACCACAAGGTCCCAGGCGCGGTGGGGCGGGGCCGGGTGGCGGGGGACGGAGGCGGAGCCGCGGGTCGCCGCGCTTGGGGTCCGGCTCGGAGTGGGAGCGTGAGCGCCAGCGCGGCTGCTGCAGCGGGCGGCATGGCGAACACCGCCTTGGAGATCATCGCTTTCGTGGTCTCTATCTCGGGCTGGTTACTGGTGTCTTCCACCGTGCCCACCGACTACTGGAAGGTGTCCACCAACGATGGCACGGTCATCACCACCGCCACCTTTTGGGCCAACCTGTGGAAGACGTGCGTTACCGACTCCACGGGCGTCTCCAGCTGCAAGGACTTCCCCTCCATGCTGGCGCTGGACGGTCTGCATCCCCTCGGCCCCCACCCCTGGCCTTCACTCCTGTCGGCCCAGCCGGCGGGGGCGCCCGCTGGCCTTCAAGACCCCGGGTGGGACCCCCGGGCCACCCTCCTCTGAGGCTGGGTCTCGCTTTTCCCCTAGATCCGGGGGAGCTGGTGAGAGGCCCCAATCCGTCGCCCGCCGTCCTGGACGTCTGTCCTGTGTGGGCACCTGTTGGAGCCCAGAATCCCGGGGTGGTGAGGGGGTGGGCACACAGACAGGCCTGGATAGGGTGGGAGGCTTTCGGGTGTCGGGGGTGGAGGCAAGCAGCTTTGCTGTCCTGAGAGTCGAGGACACGGTTGTGGGTCCCCCATCTCTCGAGGATGGGTAGGACACTGAGTCACGTCGCGGGGGCTTGTCTTCTCCATCCACTTCCCAGAAGAGCTGGACTCTGATTACAATGGTATCACTGACTTGTCAGGGCGAAATTGGCTTGCCGAACCTCCCCTTACAGTTCTCATCAATTCTTTTAAAAGTGGGCCGGGGAAAAGGAATCATATTACAGGGGGAGTTCCACCTCATCCCCGCTCCCCCCACCCCTTAAAATTCTACAGCCGTGTCAGCCTGGGCTTCCTCCAAATTTTAGGAAAATAAATAGCCCTTGCGTGTGCCCCAGCGGGTAGAGGTTCTTGCGCGTGTGAGACTGAGACGTTCTCCTTGCGGTGCGGTTTGGTAGACTGTTTTCCTGCACTGCTTTTTGTTAATCGGGCTTTGTTTTGCGTTGTGTTGTAACAGCAGGCCGATAGATGTTCACAGAGGAAACAGACGCTGTTTGAGTTCCGAGGGAACAGTAGATGTCAGCGTGACCCCGTGACCCCTCGGGTTCTGGGCTCTTCTTCCATGATTCTGCAGCGCTGGGGGCTTGGATAGATCAGAAGGCAGAACCTCCAGGAGAGTCGTGTACATTATTCCCAGATTTAAGGTGTTTTCTTTTTCTTGTATTGCCTGGCTTTTGTTTGCATAGCTGAGCAAATAAAAAGACAAGATTTAATTCCTCTGAGATGGTGCTTGCCACGAAAAGCAAACTGTTGCTCAACGTGGTATTTGATGGGACCTGCATGTGAGGACATACGTGTCTTGTTTTAGATGCGTGACACCCGGGTCTGGAGCCTGGGCGTGAAGTAAGCAGCTGGGACACGGCGGATCCCCTGGAATGACTGTTGAATTTCCTGTGCTCCGCGGAGCCCACATCCGAGTAGATACTGTCAACGGGCAGACTCTCGTTTCTGTGCCTCCGTGGTTTACACTCAGGGACAGCGCATCCACATTACTGTTTGATGTGCATTCCTCTGTCGTAACTGTATTGTTACCCGAGATAGTGTGCCAGGTAGGCAGGCTCCCTGGGTATGATTACAGGCAGAGTGGTGAGGTTTTCTACCTTACACACCTGAGGTGAGAGAGGACGTGGTATCAGGACCTGCAGGCAGAGGGGAGGAGGGCATTGCCCTGAATTGTTGAGCTCTACAGGGAGACCAGAATGGAGCAAATAGAGGAGGAATATCACGAATACACAACCCAGCTCGCAAAGTAACCTTTCGAGTATGTCAGGTGCCTAGAAAATGACTCTTAAAAACACCACTGACATCGCCCCACCTACTTCTTTGTAGTGTTCTAAAATCAATAGCGTATCTCTCCCAGTTTGAACATACAGAAGTAATGGCCGCAGAGAATTCATCAGTGTGGACAAACTGGCTTATTGAACCATTTACCCATTGTTGGATATTGGACCCTTCCCAGCTTTTCGTTCTTGTTAGTGGTTTACTGAATATTTGGGCATTTGCCTCTTTGTGTATGTGTGTATTTTTGTACAGTGGATACTAGGAAATCGTATTGTCGGGGAAGTAGACTATTCATTTTAATATTCGGTTTATTCTGCCAATTGCATTCTACCAACAGTATCTGAGAATACTCATTTCTCCACGTTCTCATCACTAATATTGTGGGTGACGTATTATCGTTTTGATTGCCATTTTCCCAGTTACCACTGATTTCCACCGTCTTATCATGTGGTGATCTTTTTTTTCTCTTTTGTGTTGCTTGTCCATATCTTATGTCCACGATTCTTGGTTTAAATGGCTTTTTTATTTTAATTTGGATGCTAATCTTTGATTTATTATATGTGTTGCAATCTCAGCCCGTGGTCTGTCACTTGTTTATGAGGACTTTTCTCATATAAAACTTCGCAGTGTGTCCTAGAACCAGATTTATTGGACTCTTCCTGTTTGCTCTGCCTTTGGTGGCTTAGGAAGGCCTTACCTACCCCAAAGTGACAGATTTGCTTTTCTGTATCTCCCAGAACAACATTGTGGGGATTCAGGGAGAAGTCTACATTTTCATCTGGAGAGGAGTCGATCCCCTCAGCTACAAGTGGAACTTCTCCAACTGGGCCCCTCTGCTTGTCCACTCCCTGCCTTGTGTCCCCAGGGCAGCTGTACCTGTTGGATGCTGCTCCTGAGGCAGGTCCTGCTGACAGCGTGTGCTGCGCCCGTGGACGTCCTGACCTTGCCTTGGAAGCGGTGGGAGAAGGCTGCATTCCCACAGGCCATGGTGGCCCCCCACCTGAGCAGTGAAACCCTCTCCTTAAACCAGGCATAAGGTCTAGCCTGGGAAGAAAAGCCAGGAAAGGAGAGAGAAAACTCGTGGGTCTCTTGCCTAGTCTCCAATAGTAAAGCAAGCCACTTAAAAGTATATAATGGGGTCATCATTCTGAATTTCCTGTGCGAGGTCAAAGCTGGGATTCCTCATCATCAAGGAGTACCAATGGGCACCAAGGGGTACCACCCTAGTCTTTCCTATAAGGAAAGTAAGGCTGAGAAAAGCTAAGTGTCTAGTGTTAATGGTATGCCATGTTAGGACCTCAACTGTAATTTCTGTTTACAATAAATCTTAGTATTATGGAAGGGAAGCTTCCATGAGTTTCTTACCTCTCACTGGAGGACTTTGTTCATTTGATTCACCCTGTGAAGTAAAAGCTGTTATCCCCGTTTTACAGATGAGAAAACAGAGGCTCAGAGAGATTAGTTAACATGAGCAGGGGCACACAGTGGGTGAGGAGAAGAACCAGAGCTGAAATTCGAAGTTCGTGCCTACCCCATACTGATCTTTCAATCTATTTGCAAAAAGGACACAAAGCTACCAGCCTAAGGAGAGCACGTTCCTTTTTCTCCCTTCAATGGGCTACCAGGAAATTGTCTCCACCAAGTGGCTATTTTCATTTTTACTAGTTGGAAACGGAAAATGAGGTACTCATCATTTTTGGAAAACAACTTCTAAGGGACACCTTGAAGGTTTCCTCCGACAGAATTCATTCAAGTCACTGTATTTTACTCATTGAAAATTTCACAGTCGAATGAGCTAGTGACTTGTTTATTGCTAAGCCGCCCTCCTTTCAAAATACCACTTGAACTTCACCTGAGACTAATTTTCACCCAGGTTGGTCTTTAGCAGATGCCATCTATTTTTGTTAGTGGGAATGTTTGCCATTTCTTCCAGGAGAATGGTAACTATAAATTATACTTCAGAGAACTTTTGAGTAAATATGTTCATGCCTCAGCACTTTAATGTGTTAATTAGCTATTAACGGTGTCCGTAAATTAGACCTGTCAAAAATAATGGCCTCCTCGACTAGTTTTTACCACCACTTCTCTCGATGGTTTTGCTTATAAGTTTTGCCCCCAGGACTGTTCGCAAGCAAGGTGGTAGAAGTCTGCCTTGCAAAAGACCAACTCGGAGTTTGTTGGAAGTCACCTAAGGCCTAAGTCTGTGGGTGTTTTAAGGACTAGGAATCCCTAATTTACAAACCTCAGTCTCTCCAACAGCTGGATCACAGCAGAGCTGGCAGAGGCGCTTGTCCATAAGAGCCCTGTCCGATCCCTGGTCTTTGCTCCCTGTTTCAGAAAATCTAGCCAGTGGCTGTACTGGGGAAGAACCGTCTTCTGTGCCTGCCGCAAATTAGCCACTTATTTATCGGCACTGTTTTCACGCCAGAGAGAGAGAGGTACCTGGCCCTCCAATCAGGGTCCTGAGTGGTACTGAGGAAGAACCTGACCACAGGAGAACCTTGCTCTCTACTCTCGGACTCGGGCCAGGAGACCGGTCCTGCTGTAGCCACCAGGGCGGAGGTGGGAGGACTGAGTGAGGAACTCAGAAAAAAGGTTGAGAGGAGTGGTTAATAGAGTTTAAAGACTGTGGTTCTTTTCCCTGTTGAATTAAGGATGGAATTCGTCAACCTGGGATTCTAACCACTCTTTACCTTCTGGGAAAATGCATTTTGAGGTGTATATGGTTGGTCTATAGGACTTTATCTTTTGCCAGGCTCCTGCATTTTCTGTTCATAAAGCCTGTAAGGTGACTAAAGTCAGTGCAAAGCAAGGAGCGTAGTAAAATTTTCTAGACTAGCTTTTTTTTTATACCTGTTATATAGCAGCTGCGTCACACACGCGCACACTCTTCTGTCTGTTGAGCAACTGCAGTCAGAGTCCGCTACAACACCTCAAAGCCAGACATTAAAATAAAGCACAAAACGTAATGACCCCACACACTGCCCCAGCAGCTCCGGTGCCCAGTGAGCAAGTCGTGGTTCTGGCGGACCCTCTCCTGTCTCATAAGGAACCAGCAAGCTTCCTCCCTCTGTCTGTGCTTCCACCTGCTGCCTGGGCTCTGATGGAAGGACCTGAGGGTTGAAGTTTCAAGTGGAGCTGGGCCAGCATCGGGCCGCAGACAGGCAGAGAGCCCTGTGGCATGGTTCTTGCTACCAAACTAAGCCTCCCTTTTCCTGTTTTGCTAAAAATAAGTTTCTGTTGCTCTTTTTGATTGTCCCACTGTCAGTGAAATTGTTTCCTGTTTGGCAGTCATCCGTGCTATAAAGTAGATTATTGTCCTTGCAGCCTGAATTCATGGGGGCCTAAATTTGTCCCATTAAATAGAGCATCTTCTTTAAAATAGATCCTAGGGATAGGATTAAACTTAAAATTCTGTTCTTTCCCAAAGAAACATGGCCTGGAGGCCACCGGCCAGCATTATTTTCTCAATTTAGAATGATCGTGGTCTTAGAATTCTTGTGTATTGTAGCTTTTGCCTGAGGACTAATAATAAATGACTCTCAGTATCTTGGCATTAACAAGTTTTTTCAGATTGACAAGTGTATTTCCAAGTGTAAATGTGGTGTGTGTGTGTGTGTTCATGTGCTGAACAAGTACATGCTTACATCTAGTATGGGCTGTCACTATTTCGGATTGAAACAGGACATTGCTTCCAGCTGAAGTGAAAATGGCCGCATGTGGAAAGTTTATTAGTTGAAGTCTTTTTCATTTAAAACTCGTTAGTGTCTGGATGACAGCCAGACTGCCGGTTACCGTAACCCTTGCTGTGCAAATACAAATATGTGACTAAGGAGATGACTGGAAAAATGATCAAACAAGCCAACAGAACAAGCATTTATGGTTACTTTGAAGGCATCCATTTATGTGTCATCAGTTAATTTAATAAATTTAAACTATTCTTTTAGTAAATAGCCAATGCTTTTTTTAAAGCCAAATTTTATTATATGTGCCCTGAAAATAAGACATCATTAAAGTACTTCCTCACTTAGACTCCTCGTGGTCCATGATGATATTTTAGTTGGTCTCACTTATAAGCCTTCACTAATATTGGAAGATATTATCCTTTGGGAGGTCTTGCTGCCCAATTATAAATTGTATCATGTCAAAACCACTGAAACATCCATTTAAAAGTTCCAATGTACAAAGGAGTAAGAGGGTTGAGATAGTGGCAGATGGTGTTTCTCACAGTGAAAGCCAGTGTGAAATGGATTTTGTAGTCACATCCGTATGGAATCCATTTCTGCCTCATCCCGAGCACAGCATATGAACTTTGCGGGCCTCAGTTTCCGAATCACATGTGAACAATAACACCCAGAGCTAATCTGGGAATCGTGCATAAGCCAAACTTAAAAGCATGTGACGTAGAACAGGCACTCCTTATAGACTAACTTGCTTTCCTTCCTTGCTTGTCTTACCACCTGTTGTAACAATCATGGTCAGTTATTTTTATTTTTTGGAAAACAGAACAATCACTCGGAAGGACAGTGTAAAAAGAGGGTTTCTCCCCGGACAGCTGCTAGTTTTATGTTCATGTAAATGACCTATTTTAATTGCAGGTTACATCCAGGCATGTCGAGGACTCATGATCACCGCTGTCAGCCTGGGCTTCTTTGGTTCCATCATCGCCCTGTTTGGAATGAAGTGCACCAAAGTCGGAGGCTCCGAGAAAGCCAAAGCTAAAATTGCATGTTTGGCTGGGATTATATTCGTACTGTCAGGTAAATAGTAGCTTTCTTCCAAACAAGGGACTTTCACCATGTTAATGAAATAACCCTAACCAACCACGTGCTCCCCCTCTGGTATTTTTTTAGGGCTGTGCTCAATGACCGGTTGTTCCCTGTATGCCAACAAAATCACAACGGAATTCTTTGATCCTCTCTATGTTGATCAAAAGTAAGTGCTTTCCTCATTCTGTATGTTTCTAGCTCGCAGCAAATGTATATAAAGTCATTTTCTAAATTAAGGTACGTAAAT
>PVKM010041679.1:0-13053 GCA_004027735.1 Carollia perspicillata
CTCAATCGCCTCACCTCTTCACCCGTTCCTCCACACCCCCCTACAACCCCCCATCAAAACACTCTCTGTATCCATGATTCTGTCTCTGTTCTTCTTTGCTTAGCTTGTTTTTTAGATTCCATTGTTGATAGACATGTAGTTATTGCCATTTTATTGTTCCTAGTTTTGATCTTCTATTTTACACATGAGATAACTGAGGCACAGAGAAGTTAAGCAACTTGCTCAGGGCAACACAGCCTGTAGGTGAAGCTGGCTTTCAAACCAAGGCAGCCTGGCTCCACAGCCCACACCCTTAGCTCTTTTGCTCCGTTGCCTCTTTCAGTGGTGGCCACTTATGCCTCTGAGCTTGATACTTCCTTCACCCCTTCCCCAAGGGAATGTTGGGGTGCCCAGAGGGTCATTTATGCTTCTTTCACAAAGGTTAAAAAAAAAGGAAAAAGGAAGCTCAGGTAGCGGAAAGAAAGGGTGAAATCAGAGTCTTCACAGCTAAAAGTCAACAGAGACAGGGGAGGCAGGGTGGGAAGTGGGAGACCAGCTTCATACGCAGGTGAGCACACAGGTGAGTGAGGAAGAGACAGTGGAGTGGACACAGAGCCAGGGGCTGCATGAGAGAGAACACAGGCCATGCCATGTGACCACAGGAGAACTGGTAAAGAACACCAATTTCAAATCACTAAAAACCAAACAAAAATCCCTCACTGGATAATAACAAAATACGAATGGGCAGTAATGTGGGCAGCTCTACGGGAGCATCACGTGCAGGGGTAAAGCACTTCAATAATTAGAGAGCAGGAGACGCCGCCTACTTGCGTGAGGAGGAGGACCGCTTGCTTCCCGCAGCAGACATGTGGACCTCGGGAGCGGAAATGCTGCCAGTGCTGCTGGAGGAGCTGAAATCGGCTTCACTACCTGGAAAACAACAGGGGAGACAGAGGTGAAGGGAAGGAAACTGAGAACACGCTGGCCGGATCCCTGCCCCACCCTGAGGTCCCTGGCTCCCTGCCTTTGCGCTCTAACTCAGCAAATGGCAAGATTCCAGAGCTCCCAGTCTCTCGTCTGTTTTCCCCAAAGCAGGCAAGAGAAGGCACAACCGCAAGGACATCGTTTCCTAAGCACAGCTTAGAGGCACAGGAAGGCCGGTCCCTCCAGCGGACGGTGTACCAACAATGACCCACGCGGTGGGGGAAATGCACCGCCCTCTCTGTGAGTTGCAGGGCCCCTCAACAACATCAACACTCAGGCCCAAACTTGGAGCGTGAAAAAAGCATGCTTGTCAGTCTCAGAGTGGTTTTTTCGAGAGTTTCTCTTTGGGCTTCTGTAGCCAAATAGCCAGGCTTGCATTTGGCACCTGGGTCTGAAGACCATCCACTCAATGAGAAGCAGTCAGGAAGGAGCCCTGGGCTCCAGGTGACTGCCTGGGCCCACACTATCTGCTCACTGACTTTCTCTTATTGATTGCAGCTGTGGGTTTTCTATAACAAACAGCGTCTTAACGAAGAGCAGCGACGAACAATTCCAAACAGAATGAAAAACGTTCATAGCGATGGAACCTCTGAATTGTAGTCAAGTTTGAAATTTTAGGGTTTGGGGGCGAGCAGTGGAGCGAGTATTCATTAGTTTACAAAGATCACATACAATCTTGAGTAGAGACTACCGTTTGATATGTAATTAGAAACATGCCGTGTGGCAGAAGAATTAATATGAACTCGTTTCCAACAACAACAAAAACATATGTAGTTGTGAAATTATAATGAAAATAATCCATGGATTGCCTGGGGAAATGAAGGCAAGGGCAGAGGGGGAGAGGCAGGAGAGAACAGTGGGGAGAAGAAAGAGAGGATTAAAAACAAAAAGATGCCATTTCATATGCTTTCAGAACACAGATCTAGGTGTGCAATGCACTTGGCCTCGCCCCTCAGCTCCTACAACACAATTTCCGACTCTCTGCCCTAGACCTAGAGCCAGCGCACATTTCTGAGTCGAGGAAAACAGGAGTGATTTAAATCCCTTTGAGTTTCTAACAAGCAGTGAACAATGATGATCATAAAAACTACATAGTAAGTGGCTAGCAGGGCCCAGGCCCTGTATGAAATGCTTTCTATTCTTCATATTTTTGACAACTTTGTAAGGCAGGCATTAATCTCCCTGTTCTACGATTGAGACCAAACCTGATTTACCCAAGGCTTGTGAATGACAAGTCGTGCCCAGGACAAAATCCCTGTGGTATTTCCAAGAACCATGATGCGTCCTTAGGAAGGCCGTGGGAAAAGAGGGCCACGGGAGGGCTCTAGAATAAACTATACACCACTGTCTTGCTAACTGGCAAGGTGAGCACAGGTGCAAGCTGTGGCCAGACTGGCCCACTGGGGAACAGGTCCTGTCACTGACGGATTGCATTAGTTCTGCTAAAGGGCAAGGTAAACCACAGCGAGGCAGAGAGAGAAATCCCTCCCTGGCTTCCAGGACCTCTCGGGAAGCTCAGCCTCTTCTGGGAAAGAGATGAAGAATGATCCCTGAGCACATGTGACAGGAATGAATTTCACCTCCCAGAAGAATTCTGGGAGGATCAGGGTGGCAGTTTATCAGGACAGAATGGGCTGTTCCTTCTAGATTCCAGAGACTTTGTCTAATGCTATAATGAACTCTAGAAGCTCCCCGGACTTAATTAGTTGCCTCTGAGAACTGCACTGGTTAAATTGTATTTACAATCTCAAGGCTTCGTGATTGGTAATGGTATCTAGTCCTGACAGCCTCATTTAGCTAGGCCCGTCTGCTTGTAAAGTGTCAAATCATAAACTTGGTTTTAAATCATAAACTTGGATACTTTTCAAAAATAGATCTTGTGGCTGCAGCTACCAAGTTTAAGATATTATTGCCGCCCTGGCTGGGTAGCTCAGTTGGTCAGAGCATTGTCCCAATAAGTCCAGGTTGTGGATTCAGTCTCCAGTCAGGGCGCATAAAGAATCAACCAATGATTGAATGCGCAAGCAAATGGAACAACAAATTGATGTTTGTCTCTCTCGAATCAATCAATAAAACTTTTTTAAAAGATATTTCCTAATATAAAATGATTACTCTGAAATGCCCAGTTTTCATTCCTTAAAAGATACACCATAGCCATCAATCACAATTTAACTGTTGGCATAAAAATGGAAATTCTTCAAGAGGAACAGTTGCTGAGAACCCACTGCGCCCACACGATGCCTTTGATCTGTGGCAATTGTGGCCTCTAACTGAAGGGACAACTTTTTTCTACGCTTTATTGCTACTGGAACTAAGTATATTGACTCTTGTGCACTTTCAGGGCCCAAGATCCCTGTGTTCCTGTACTTTTCGAATTTATCTTCTGCGGACCTGAAAAAGATTAGAAGGCTCATTCAGGACACCCAGGAGATGCATTCAGGACTGTTTAAATAATATAACAGTGAAAAATATATAGGCCACTTCTCCACTATTTCAGTTTATGATTTGAAAAAATATAAACAGTTTCCAGTTTGGTTAATGCAATGTAAAGGCAATGCACTCCATTTAAGGGATACACAGAAAAGTCAGTTTCACTACATCATCTGCTTACTAAGCAAGTTAACTAAGAAGAAGGCCGGAGACTTGAAACCCCCCATTTACCTATTAGCTGACAGCAAAGACACAAGGAAGGAGAGGCGCTCTTGATTCAGCTCCTTTACACAGTGAATGCAGCAAGGTTAGTGCTGTGGGTGCTGCAGTGCAATGCCCTTTGGGGTTACTAAGATCACACAAACACAGTACCTAACGGAAAAATACAGACCCCGAGTCAGACAGCCGGGTTCAAATCCCACCTCTACCGCTTCCTAGATAGAGCACATTTGGCATGTGACTTCACCTCTCTGTGCCGCAGTTTCTTAACTGTGATGGGGTTAAAAAAGCAACCTTTATTATACTGTACATTTCCTTTATAGATAATTTAGAAAATAGCAATGGTCCAGAAGGAAAAATGTAGTCTATTAATGTCATCACCAAAAAAATAAATAAATAACTACAGTTAACCTTCGGATATACAACTATTCAGACTTCATACTTAATACGTTGTCATGGAACCTAAAAGCTTTTCTTTCAATATGTGAATATCTTCAGCGCATACTGCATTTTGTTTCATTAAATCTATGACTATGTAGGCTATTTCCAATTTTCCTACTATGAGTAACAAACACTATGCGCCAGAAACATCCTAAGCATGCTCTACTTATTAAGTCATTTGTTTCTCATGACAGAACAGCCCCTATGAGGTAGGCACAAGTACCAGCGCCTTTTACAGGTAAGGCAGAGAAGCCAAGTGTCAGCAATAAGGGGACACAGCTACTAAGAAGTGGAGCCCAGATTGGGACCCAGGCCTTCCGATCCCAGGGACGATGTTCTGAAACCCAGGCTGAGTGTTCCATGGCTACCCTTGGGCATACACATTTATATCCTGTCTGCTTATTTCTTTAGAACAAATTCCTAAAGGCAGAATTTTGAAGACAAAGAATAGGCTCGATTTAAACACTTTTCATATTTCAATATTATTAAATATTAAAGGCTTACAATATTTTAATGTTTCGCAGTCACCCCATTTGTCTATATGTAGATACCCAACTGAGCGTCTCTGATGTCACAGGGGACTTGACAATACTTGAATGTCCAAGAGTCATGCTGGAAAAGACGAAGGGAATTTAAAATATGCATATCCAACTCATCCTCATCAATACTGTCTTTGTTCCTTATTAGTACTGTCCTTGATCAGCTGCTGTGGTTGGTGGAGCAGGGTTCCAGGACTGAGCAGGCAGGATGAACTTGACCTTTAAGATACTGTGTGGTGCGAGTCCTGGTGCCTGAGCATCCTGCAGCCAAAGGCATTTTCCAACCAAAAGCCATACTCACTGGCCTCCAGAAATTCTGGTGCTTTTTTATCTGCTAGTCTTGCTGGCTTCTACTGAGAGGCGTTACTTTACTCATAACGTGGATACTAAGCATTCTTTGCATATGATGGAAAGTCCAGGAATTAGAGAAGGAAAAATGGAGACAAAAAGAATATGTGCAAAAACCAATGGCTTACTTTTTAAAAAAAAACACTGACTGTGATGTGGTCTCTCAGGACATTATTAATTTTGCCTGCTTTCAGGATACTGTGGAGTCCTCATACATCAGTTCACTGAGGACCTCTGAGAACAGACCAATCCTGACATCTACAAAGCTGAATTAAGCCATTCTAACCAGAGATTGATGCAACCCCAAACCCTCCCTTATCCTTAGTGTGTCACCACAAAGCTATCAAATTAATTCAGGTTGGCCGCCTATAGCCACACCTCAAACAGAGGCCGCAAATTAAAAAAGAAAAAAAAAACCCAAGCCAGTTCCTCATCCCTTCATCCTCTCGTGCCCCATCCCCACACACAGACACACAGATCTTTTATTTAAAGGTCTCCAGGGAGCAGAGATGAGCCATTTCCACTGAAGCCGAGCAGAGCTATTAGGGAGCAGCTGGTGCAGTGGACAGATGTAATTATAGGAGACACTGTAAAAGAAGCTACTCTATAAAGCGGATTCAGAACTGACTCTTAGCTGCAGAGCTTTTGGGGTGGGTGAGCAGTCAAGGATTCTAAAAAAACATGCTTCACAGACAAAATAGAACTTTTGTTTCAGATTTCGCACACTATTCCTTGAACCTGCTCAGGTGGTTTATCTCAGAAAGGGAATATTTGATCAAAAGGCCAATCAACTGATTAAAAAAATATAGAGAGCTATTCTTATATTTCAAAAGAAGTCTCCTGAAAATTGTAAATATCACTTCCATTTATATCATAATTTCTGAAAAGATGTATCTTCATTCTGATTGACATGCAAGGAATGGAGCCGCCATAAACATAACTTTCTCCCTCCCTAGCCCTCTCTCTAAAGTTAAATAAATAAAATCTTAAAAAACAACATCTAGAGTTGCCCCTGGGTTAGAACCCTGCCTTCAGAGAGCCCCAGGGAAAATGCACACAGATTTACAGCAGTGCTGTCCTAGCAGGGGCTGTCCCCAAAGCCAAGTAGCTCTGAAGGTCTGGGAAAGGGAGGGAGGGAGTGTGGGAGAGGAGGCCCAAGAGGGCCAACAGGGTCAAAGACAGCTCCGCCTAGTTCACTCCTTTATCTTGAACTGGCTCAGCCACCTGTCCTGGCAGAGAGGCAGGCAAGCCACCTGCCGACAAAGAAAACAGATGAGTGAAGTGATAGAGAGGTTGTAAAGGGATTGCAAGAAAGGAGGAGGAAGTGGAAATTCCTGATCAGGGTAGAAGTTTAGCAATTTCCCACGGGGAACCAGGACACATTTAGTCTTCTTCTGCTTCACCCCCAGAGGAAATTAGGATGGCGCATCGGCCAATCTTAGTAGAGCACAAAGCAGGAGAATGGGTGCTGTTTGGCTTTGGGAATGATCACCCAGCCTCCCAGGGCCTGCTCTCTTCATTAGTTATAAATAAATACGTGGCCCTGTCAATTTACCAGAGATAGCCAAGAGGAGAACGCTGGAGATCAATCAGTACAACCAGAGACCCATCAGATGCCTCTAATGTTCTCCAGTGCCCCTGCCATGCACTACCCAGCATCACCAGAAGGAGGCGCCAACCTGAAAACCCACACACCCACCAAGTCAACACAAAGAAGGCTCTGTAAAGCCTGGCTCTACCTCTCATTAGTTAATGTGTTATTGGCCAAGTGTTTTTTAACTTCCCTGAGCTTCAGTTTCCTAATGTATGTATTACACATGTACCTACACATGCATATGTGTATGTTTTTAAAGGTTAATTTATTGTTTATCAACAAGAATTTATTGAGCACCTGCCACGTGCTTGACATGCTCATGAACATTAATCTTATAATTAATATTAATAATGCAATGATGGTTAAACCTTACTGTGCCTATGCACAGTAAGGATCAGATCCTTCCCAGGATCAGATCCTTCCCTGGGAAGGATCCTTCCCAGGATCAGCTGGGAAGTTGAATAACAGTGCAGATTTCCTGGCAACACTCATAGGAGTGCCAGTTCAGAAGGTCTGGGGGCAACTCAGGAATCTGATTTTTTAATAACCTTTAATAATTGTGAGGAAGAGTGCTCCAAAGATAAGAGCACCGGGCATCTCTCTCCAGGTCCAGTCAAATGCAAGGGCTTTCTTTCCTTGGTGCAAAGGGGAAGGTGAGTGAGCACAAGCTAAGGCACATAGGCCACAACACCGAAAAAGAATCAATTTACAGGCAAAGCACGCAGGAGCGAAGAGGTTCATTATAGAGTGACCTGTCCCCTCGCAGCTTGGCAGGAATGTCTACCTGGGCCAAATGCATTTTCAGAGGATCGGAAGGGAAACGGGGACACAGAGAAGGCACAGCTTGTTCAAAAGTGGGCAGTTCCAGCCACGCTCATGTGCAAAAACGTCAGTTTGTAAAGCAGACAGGAGACTTAGCAGTTAATCCGAGATTTGAAAGTCCTCCCAATCCTGTTTGAAAGAGAAGGGGCCCCTGGTTTAGAGTTGGGGGTCTTAACCACAATTTGTTAGAAAGAAACCCCTTGTGAGCCAGCCTGCTCTCCATCTGGGTTATCCCATCATCTTTAACTTGCTGCCTTTGGTGTGGTCGATGTGTCCACGGCTGAGGTGCTGAATGGCACCAGAGGGATCTGCACCACCTCCCACAGTGAGTCAGCACCGGGCACGACCCCTTCGGCAGGTTAGCAAGAAGGCAGCCCTGTGCCCTGCTGCCCTTCACTGAGCAAGTCTGGGAAGGGCTCCATCCACAGTGTCCATGAACCGCATGTACATTGATTATTTCAGGGCCCTGGTAATGACAAAAATAAAAACACCCTGAAGAATTTTTCAGACTTTCACATGTTCTTTCCCCCTGATTTCTTGTTGAATGTCCTGTACTAAACTGCATTTCTGCCCCTTTAAAAAGCTAGCTGGAGAGCCTACTGCTTCTATTTAAAGAGAAGTGTTTATCTAGTGTTTACCATAATGAGGTGCCTGCCCTTGTTTTGTCTGGCAAGAAAACCTAAATCAGGGAAAGGCAGCAGTCAGGGTGCGGTGGTGGGTTCAAAGCAGAGGGTGTTAATTGTAGGAAGGAGGTAATGAGGGTGGGAGAGGGCAATGGAGACTGAGATGCCACCAATACCTAGAAGTCGGGGCAGTGCTAGGACCTGTCTGTGACTTTAAGTAGAGATCATAAGGGAGAAGGAAAGGATGGGTCTCTTGGGAAGTCACCTTGTTTTCCATTTTTCTCAGTGACATGGTGCAATCTGCAAGCAGTTTGAGACCACAAATGGAACAAGACACCCACTGGTGAAGAAAAAGATGATGTAATTTACAACTCTGCAGAGACATGCAGTACAGGCTCTAAAACAACGTTTTTTAAACTTTTACTTCTGTCCTTGAGTACAGCTCTTCACATGGCCTCTAAGGCCTAACAGCCTCGACTGCCTCTCCTCATCCCTGTCACTGCTGGGCGACAGCCTCCAGGGCACAGCAGACATATCTGCTGTCCACATACAGGCTCCCCCCACCCTTGGCAGCAGTGCCAGGTGTCACGGTCCACAATCTGCACTCAAGGGGGTCCACAGCTGCTCACTCCCATGACTCTCTCAGCAGCGCTGACCTTCACCTTCACTCCATTTAACAGTCTGCCTGCAGAGTTCCATCGCTGGACCTTGTCAGCACTCGGCCACGCTTCACTTCCCCGCTCTGACATCCTTTCACCACCCACCACAAGAACTGGAACGCAGACACGAACTTACGTCTGTCTCCCTCATCCCGTTCACCCTTTGCTTGCCTTAGGTTTTACAAAGAACGATCTCATCTGTGTGTATTCTTAGGAAGTGGATTTGTTTTCTACTTTTTAAAAAATAACAGGTTATTGCGATATGCTTAAACTCTTTGGGGGCAATTTTCACTCAGAATAGTGCTGGGAAAATTCTCCACCTAACGGCAGTGCACTCACTTGACGGCTGTATGATATTCCATTCGTATGGCCTGTACCACCATTTATCTCTTCATTCTCCCAAGGGTGAGGAAATGAATCGGGTTTACTTCACTTACTCATTTAGCTAGATTTTCCATTCTGATTACCATCTATTTGCATTTCCAGAGGTGCAAGTCTCCTTAAGAACGGAATTACAAGAGTAAGCCTACTTTTACACGATGTGTTCTGCGGGCAAAAATAAGTGCTCTGTGGGTCCTTACAGCCCTTTCCCTCCCACTGTGATGGATGATTGGTGTTAAAGGCAAAACTAGCATCTCTGTGTTAACTTATCTCAGTTTTAGGATTCAGCATGCCTACGGTGACCTTTGGTCCTAGGGCTGTCCTGACCCTGAGTAGCCCTAAAAGATCAGGAATTACCTAATGTCCTTCGGATTTGGCTTGAGTCACTCCACGGCCTTTCCCCCTTAGCTTTGGCAATGAGACCAGCTGACCCAGAGTTACCAAGTTATGCTGAGGGGGGAAAATAACCCTGTCCTAGGGTGGGGAGGATAGGGGACAGGGGGCTGCATCCTTGTGAGTATGTGCCAGTGCTTAACGCAGCCCAGAACTTGGTTCAGTACCTGGTTCTAAGGCCAGACTCTCACCTCAGTCATAAGTAAGGGAAATGCCTGAGCCGTAAAACAGGCCCCACTGTTTCAGAGAAGGGGACACAACGGTGTACAAGTCTCTGTACTAGAGAGAAACTGACCTGCTTTAGAAACGTGAGAGCCAAAGTCATTATTTCTGTCTTTCGATTTGTAACGAAGCATTTAGGCGTCAGATCTGACGTCTGTTGCTTCAGAACATCCTGTGACCTTAAATAAATAGGTCTGTGGAGCAGGTCAGGCAATTACAGGGTAGATTTTAAGCCATCCGCTGCTCCTAAACTCACCAGGCATCTTCTCATTCCTCTAAGACAGCCATTCGCTACGTGTGGCCCCGAAGGAGCAGCAGCGGTCTCACCTGGGACCTGCTGAGGTTCTCAGACCCCACCCGGACCTACAGTCAGCCACTCAGAGGCCGGGTACGGCTCAGGCACCTGAGTTTTAACAAACCTTCAGGTATCTAAGGTTGGAGAACCTCTGCTCTGAGACCCCTCTGACTGAGACCCCTCGCCTAGCAGCTTCCGGAAAGGCAGCCTCTGAGAAACGGAGCCGCAGGCTTGACTGCGACTTAAAATACAGCTGCCCACCATCACACACATTTGGGGAATCACTGTTACATGTTCCACATTCAAAATGAGTCCACTTTTTCATGTACTTGGCACAACCCTGGGGGTCACTAACCATGCCGCCTCTAACTGGCAATCTGCATTTAACAGCTGTGGTTAAAAGGCAAGTTTTTGCATTGGAGCGTTCTGAGTTCAAATATCGGACTTTCCCTTTGATGACAGTGTGACTCCGGCAACCTATTCACTTCTCAGCCTCAGTTTCCTCACTCTAAAAAGAGATCAAAAGACTGCCTGTGGAACAGGATCGCTGGAAGGATTAAATGACAGGCTGGGGACTGGTGTGAGCCCACCATAAAAACACACCATCGTTACTGGCCTACTTCCCCGTGTGTTTGGCATGTGTTGGTAAACACTAAGTTTCTCTAAGATTTCTTGCATGTGGGCACCACAAAATATCTAAATGTGTGAGTTTTTTTTCAATCCTGTGACTTAAGGAGCATTTATCACAGGACTCAACTCTAATTGAAATGACAAATTTCATTACAGGACATCTGGCTTCTCTCTGTACTGGACAAAATGGCCTATTCTATTCACACAGTTTCAACGTGTTTTGCATGCATTCTCACCACATCCACACATCAAATGTAGGAGAGAGGTACAATTTTATCCCCTTTTTACAGATGAGAGACGGCGAGAACAGGTCCCTTGTTCAAGGTCATGCAGCTCCAGAGTAGTGTAGCTGGGCTTTGAAGGGCTGGCATTTCGGCTTCAGAGCTCCAGCCAACACTCACTTGCATCACGCCAATGAATGCATCCACACATGCCTGAAACGTTAATAACACTCACCTGCGTGGAGCTTCAACAGTTGGGAAGTTTTTGGTTTCCCCGTAAGTGTATGCTTTGGCAGAGCTGTGGCTGACACCCTTGAAACTTCATTTACAGTCTGCAGCAGGGGTCCTAACAAGGTTATCACCACTCTGCTCTACTGGGCATCACGTACCAGAAAGCAAGTGAGTGGGGAACACAGACCACACTAGCAAGGAGACACTCTTTTTTTTTCATATGGGCTCCTGAGGCTGAGCCATTCGCCTGTCTTCAGCAGAAATAATGAGACTGAATCGCCAGTCTAAGTGAAAAGTTAACATATTGTGAATGCACCTAGAAGTATTGCCATTTTCAAACATCTAGCACAAAGGGCTTTTCATGGTGTTGTCTGAGGGCGAGGCAACAGCGTCACCTGAACTGTTTGCTGAAATGCAGATTCCCGGCTCCTGCACCCGATCCACAGACTGAAATCTCCTCGAGTCATTCCCACGAGCCCCATTTCTTACAAATTGCTCAGGGGATCTTTCACCCACACTGAAGTTTGAGCACCGGCATAGTAAATAGTTCTGGTTTTCAATATTTAACTATAAATCACAGCCAACTGCTCGAATCTGTCTGTTTAGGAACTCTGTGATCTGGCTGCTCCTTCCCATGGTGAACGCTCTGCCCCAGGCCGCAGTCATCCCTCCCCCCTACCACCCCGAGTTATGAAATGACCACTCACTCTGTCCCAGCTGCTGGTGAGGCTCTGAGCACTCCATCTTCCACTCTGCTCCAGAGCACAGATCTCATTAGGTGATTCGCCTGTGGACACCCTTTAACAGCAGCCCGAGTCCTTAAGACAAAGCCCCAGCTCCACAGCATTGTTTACGAGCCCTTTACAACCTCTTCTGCCTCCTCCGCTGCGCCCCAGCCCACAGAGTGATCGCCACTTCCTGAAGGCGGTGCCTTGCTCTCCAGGTGCCCAGTTTTCACACCCGCTCTTCCCTCTACCTGGATTATTGTCCTGTCCCTCTGGGCCAAGCCAGCTGCTACCTGTCCTTGAGCTCACAGGTTAGCCTCCACCTTTAATTCCTTCCAGAAGGGAAGGAGGTGCCCATCCTATGCACTCTCACTCACCCACAATTTAACGAGCATTTACTACATTGCACTGCAGTGTCCCAGGGCACTGTCAGCTCCTTCAGGGCCATTGTATCTTATGTCTAGTGCAGCATTTAGCACACACACAGTAGGTGCTGTCACCTTAAAAGATTTCAAAGCATTAAAGGCCCCTCCACTCTTGGCATCCAGCAATGGTTCCCAGAAAGGCTCTCTATGGACTTGCCTTCCACTGCCTCTCCCTTTAGGTTGGGTTGGCAGATTGGTGCTGTCGACAATCAGGATAAATATTCCCTCCACTCCCACCTCCATCCCATACGCCCAAGTTTCTGACAATTCATTTTCAGACTAAAACCGAACATGCAAAAACCTGGAAAGACGTCCGTCTCATTTATCTCTGCATTCCCAAAGCCAAGCACAGTGCCTGGCACACTGTCGATTCAGAAGGATAATTACTGAATGAGGAAAGAAAGGGTACTCAAAGAATTTACAGATATGCTTGTGGAAAGAGCACCATTAACTTTTGAGAAATCACAAAAGAAGGAGTTGGCAGGTTGACAAAAACATACAGGTTCTCGAAGAAGAGAAAACGATCAATTCTGAAGATCACAAAGTGCTAACTTGGGTGTTATTGTCCTGTGAAATTGTAGAAAAGGTCCCTTAATACGGCAAGGAATCACAGCAAGAGTTCACTGATGGCCAGATACGAAAACCAATTCACTTTCTTTTCTGACAGAGTTAGACTGTGGCTGCCGCGTGCACGGTACGTGTGGAATTCAGTGGGCACTCAAAGCACTTATGAAGGGTCGCATGAACAAGGCTGGCATGTGCACTCGGTGACAGCATAGTTCAGTCCCCGAAGGATGTTGACTAATGGAGTTAATGGATTGCCTGTCAACCTCGAGGGAAATCTCTAGTAACGTGTCACCTGGCCCCGTCCTTGATCTGATCCTACTTAACA
>PVKM010041681.1:0-13021 GCA_004027735.1 Carollia perspicillata
GAGACAACCGGGGGGAGGGGCCATCAGTCAGATGCGTGGCTAGAGATGCCCGATTTGGGATGATTCAGGAAACCTTTACAAAGGTGGGAAATCCAAGTTGACATGTTAAGCGATGTGGGCATTTGAGAGAACAGAGAAACACGGAGCGTGTTGTCGTACACACGAACACCTGTGGCCATGAGAAGGACACACACACAGTCTGTAGGGCATGGGCGGGGTACGAAGAACACACAGAGCAGTGCCCGTGTCTGCCAGCATCACACACACTGGATGGGACAGTGGGCGCGTGAACGAGGAGGCACGCCCCTCCAGAGTCAGGAGGTCCGAGTTGGTCCCCTGAGCCCAGACATTCAGCTGGTGGTCTCGCTGTGAGGCTCTGGGCTGGGCCACAGCAGGCAGAATTCTGAAGGGACAGACCTAGGGTGGCCAGGGCTGAGAGGGCCACCACTGAGAGGCACTGCCTCTGGGCACAGGTTTTCCTTGGCCAGACTCACATCTACCAGCTCGGGTTCCTTAGATTACAAGTGAGAGGTACCCCCAAGAGAATAAAGAATGTTTGGCAGAACACTTAATGCCTCATAAGACAGGCGAGGATGCAGGAAAGTAGGCAGAGTCAAGACAAGAAGAACCACACACTTTGACCAGGATAATACCACCCGAGTGACTGAGTTTTAATCCCTTTCCCCTGCTGTTGAAGTCCAGCGGGAGAGAGTTGGAGTGGCCTGCCCAAGGCAGGGCAGTGTCCCACGGTTTGCCGGGCAGTACCGCCCAGCTACACCAAGTGGAAAACAATGCCCCTCTGCAGGAACTCAGGACGGGCCGTCCAACGGGGGTGGGGGGGGCATGGATGCAGGCGGCCCTGAGAAGCAGCCGCGCACTGTAAACACACAGAGAAGAACGTCGCCCTGGCCGGGTGGCTCAGGAGGTTGGAGCGATGTCCCCACACAGCGTGGTCGGGGCCTCGACCCCCAGTCGGGGCGCATACAAGACCCAGTGAGCGGAAGCACGGGTGAGCGGACACTGTTTCTCTCCCCCACCTCCTCTCTCTCTAGAATCCACAAATTTAAAAAAACCCTTCTGGGCTTAAAATATGTGATTTTGATTCATATTAATACAGTAACCTTTTTCATGTCACAATATTTAAAAATGAAACTGCTTACAAGCATTTGTAACACTTATAATTACTGCAGAATTAATAGCTCCGTACACCCCGTGCTTACAGATTTTGGTGTTGACCGAAGCAGCCACTCCGGGTCAGTTCCATTATTTCAGGTGCAGGTTCATGGGCAGGGGCTTTCCCCGGAGTCCCCAGGCTGACACCGTTCTTCCTTAGCGTGCAGACCCCCCCTGGGCGTTCTGCAGACCACCCGACCGATTGGATGAGATGATGGCTGCTCTCTGGGGCGGCGGCAGTGTGTGGTGACCGTCTGCTTGCATTTGATGAATGCCTCGGCAAAGACCACGTTGTCTCTGCCTCGCCTGTGGCTGCCACCACCAGGGAGCTGCTCCACCGTCACTGATGAGTGCCCACCGGGTCCCACCTTGTCAGAGCGAATGAAAGTCCTGGGACTAGTATTCTGCGCCTTCTCACTAACGAACCTTCTAATTGTGAGGTCTGTCTGTACCGATCCCCTCTGCGAACTGCCCAGCCTTGAAAGGTTAGACAAGTGGGAAGTTGTACCACAGCGTTCATTTATTTTTTTTCTTGCATTGTGCCTTTCACATTTAGTTTTGGACTTGCTTGTTTATGACTCTTCGGATTAAGAATGGGTCAATGTTAGGACAATGACGGCCTTGGTTATAAGCGTCCAACATGCAAGCAGAAGTTACAAAGACACAAAAACATGTATGATCAAAAGGAGAAATATTTTTGGAAGCATTCAAGCTTCTTGGGGAACATTTATTTGGTCAGTAGAAAAAAATCTGTCCCCTGGCCGGGTGGCTCAGTGGGTTAGAGCACCGTCCTGATTTGCCAAGGTCGTGGGTTTGATCCCCCGTCAGGGTGCATACAGGGGTCAACCAGTGAATTCGTACCTAAGCGGACCAACAAATCCGTGTTTCTCTCTTTCTCTCTCCCTTCTCCCTCCTTCCCTCCATTCCTCTCTTTCTCTAGAAACCAATGGATAAATGTTTTTTAAAAGGAAAAAATATGTAACATTGTTTGTACCAGGCTTTGCTGGAAAATCATTTAACTGGAAAAAGGGTTTGCACTGACAAGACTTTTAAAAGGCTGACTTTGAGGTCAGTGGTTAAGCAGGAGTTACTCAGTACAACCTGAGTAGCTCTAAAGTGTGTGCCGTGTGACTATCCTAGGGTTTCTCTGTGACCGCTCTGGAGCAGTGACACGGTCCTTGACGTCTAAGACACCGCGGTTCGTAGCACGCGCCATGACTTCATCTCTGTCTAAGAAAGAAAAAAGGGGTGCCAGTCACACTGTGACAAGTCACATCAGAGAGGCTGAAATGTGAAAAACGTACTTCTTAGAATTGAAGAAATGAGGATTTATATGATTTTTTGTGAAAAATAGAAATACCAGGTGACGGGAGTGCAGAAAACCTTCTCCGGTACCGTCATCTTTCCGACCAACATTCCAACCAAACCTGTGCTCACCGGGGCCTGGAGCTGAGTAGAAGCTTCCTGACTTACACGTTTCCTTCCTTTTCCTTCTGACCGAGGCGGTAACTGTTCACGTCTGTGAAGAGAAGGCTGGCCACTCATTCCATTCTGTGGCCCAAAGGACAGCCGACTGCTACAGAGGACCGGACAGTAAGTGCTCTAGGCTTTGTGAACTACACAGTCTCTAGTGCAACTGCTCAACCTTGGCCATGGCAGCACAGAAGCAGCCGTAGACAATGAAAACTTTATCAGAGAATCCTCACACGCCACAAAATTTTACTTTGCTTGGCTCTTTTCCCAATCACGTAAAAATCGAAAATATTCTTAGGGGCGTCTTCCAGGAAAATGGAGTGGGTGTGTTTTCACTGCTCCTTCTGCTCATGAGAGCCCCTGGGCACGATGTGTAAAGATGTGAAGAGACCGAATGACAGACTCAGGGCTCAGAAATGGACACTGTAAAATGCTCCCCTCCCTTTTTTTGCCTTCTATATCCCAGACCTAGGACCGAAGGAGCCAGCAATGCCAAAATATTAATAGATGCAGACGGTAAGAAAACAGAAGTCTGCTCTTTTAGCCAAAGGACCAGGAAAGAGGCAATCTAGCAAGACAGAAAACTTTTAAGCAATAACTACCCAGCTCCAGCCAAACACCAGAGAAAAAACTGGGGCCCACCTCTCCACAGTCCAGCAATGGCCACATGGAGAGCAAGGACGCGTGTCCCACCAGGCAGCAAAAAAGGCCCCCTCGTTGCCCTGCTTGGGGAGGTCAGAGAATGCTGAGTGGGTGCTAACCGACACTTCCACTGCCAGTCGAGACCGGGTGGGGACCCTGGGCTTCCAACCACATTCAGTAGGCATGGAGCCCTCTCCCCACTGGGGTGGTGTCATGGGGATGTGAAACATGTGCCCCCACCCAGTGGTCGTGAGGCCACTCCCTGTGCTATGGTGTCAGTGGTGGCCCATGGAAAGCTAATCAGTACAGAATTCTACCGAACACCTAGTTGGTGTTCAATAAATATTATGATAATTCATATTGTATTAGCATTATAGCCAAGGCACACATTACCTAATAGCCTTCATACTCTGTAACAGGCATATGATAAAAGCAAGTATTTTTCAATTAAATGCATATGTTAGTTTTATGATTATTAAACTTACATTTAATTTGAGACCATCCATTATTATGGTGTGTACAGGCTGATAAAAGGAAAGTGATTTGTATTTTTACAGACAATTTTAAATGAATGCATAGGCTGCTAAAGAAAACAAATACAAACATGCAAAATTCAGGGTGGGACAAAAGTAGGTTTATAATTTTGAGAAGGTGCAACAACTTATTCTTGTATTATTATTTATTAAGTATTGTATTATTACCATCCTGACACCTACACATCTAATTTTGCCTCACCTGGTATTACAGATTATAGGGAACTCTGTATTTCTCTTCATTATGATTAGGACACTTTTTTATGGTATTAACAGTCAAGGAAGTCATAAATAGTATCCAAAAAGAGAGAATAAAAGAATGTGTTCAGCTTATAAACCACTTGTTCCTAATTCGATGATAAGTTCACTGCGGAATAGGCCCAGGTTCCTGTTAGTGAAATTTCATTAATACTCAGCATCCTACATTAGTGTCTTGGAAATAATCATCCCTTTGTTATTATTTATGAAGTACCCTCATTAAAGGAGCTGTGGGAATCTTGATATACTGACAAATTGCACCCTCCAGTGGAAAAAATATTCATAAAAGTTTAGGGTGTTTCTGCATTGTAGGTTTGCTATATTCAAATGTGCTTCTCCCAGACAATTTTTAAGTGTAATTTTAAGACCTGCAGCACATGTCTATCACTATGCATTCCTTCTAGGCCCCCGAGACGTTGCTCTGAGTTTGAGTCTGTTATGTAAATGTGACATTAAATGTTGGGAAAATAAAAGAGCTTTAAAGCTCTTTAAAACTTTTTAATTGAAAAATGAAATTGGACCACATGCACATGCATAAAATTAACGATTTTCTTTAAAAAAACCCTTGACTGAATATTTATTATAGAAATGTGTTAGATAGATCATACCATATCATCAGGCAAATGTTCCATTCTACTTCAAAATACGTTATTTTCTTCAAGGTAAAAAATATGAATTACTGTTGGGGAAATTATGTTTCAGAGAGAACAGAAAGACTGAACATATCTGTCCCTGATCATCGCTTGGGTCCGAGAAGCAGAAAAATGGATGTTAACCAGATGTGAAAATCAGCATGTGTTGAAGATCAGTTTGATTTCCAAATGAACTCATTCCACAGCATCTAAGCCATTTCTATGGTTAACGCCCATAGAGACTGGGCCTCTTTTCTGCTCTGTCTTCTCCCGTTTCTTGGAATCAATGGCATTGTCAGGCATGGGCACCTCCTAAAACCAAGGTCATTTTCTTACCTTTCATCTCTCCTAGAAATTCCTCCCTCCTTGGCTTTTCTCTCTACTGCAGCATGGCCTTTAAAAATCTCTTCTATTTCCCTAATTCTTCCCTAGCCTTCCCCTTACACACCCCAGGCAAATGGAAACCTCATCATCCACTGTATCCTGGAGTCAGCCTAGGCATACAGCCTTTAGGGAAGTTTGTTCTCACCCATCCTGACCACTTTCCTTATCCGAGTTCAATGTTTTGATGTTTCTGGTCCCAGGTTTTATCTCTACTTCTTCTACATTCCGTATTCACATCACCTTTTTTTTTTATGTATAACTATTTCTACTTTATTTTTTAAAGATTTTATTTATTCATTTTCAGAAGGAAAGAGGAAGAGAGGGTGAGAGACATCAATGTCTGGCTGCCTCTCGAGCGCCCGTCTCTGGGGACCTGGTTCACAACCCAGGCAATGTGCTTTCGCTGGGAATCCAACCAGAATTCTTGGGTTCGCAGCCTGCACTCAGTCCACTGAGCTACACCAGCCAGGTCTACTTTATTTTTACTTAGTTGTTCCAGTTCTTGTGTCTGTGTGACATTCTTTTTTAAAAGGACTTTATTTAGAATTGTCATGCAATACTGAGCATGCAGTTTAATTTAAACTGGGTAACCTATGTGTTCAGTATGGAAAACACTACATTCAAATTGAACACAATTTTCCTCGTGTCTTTTTTGACTAACACATTGAAGGGCAGAAATTTACCAGTTTTATGAGACTGTTAAAATAAGTCCTCCGGCCAGCAACATCAGCATCACTTGGGACTCCGTTAGAAATGCAAAATCTTAGGCACTGGCTCGAAAAGTTGTCCTTGTGAATTCTTCTCTTTTGGCTTCTCTTCCCGGCCTACCAGCTCATATTACACTTGTATGTACATTTCCCCACGTTTTCTGTGTGCCCAGTAAGAAGTTAAAGAATAATTCCAGGAGCGACCGCGTTAGCCGTTTAACTCAGGAAAATAAGGAAACTCCGTCCACCTAGGTTCCTCCGATGCAGTGTTTGGGGACCGGCTTCGCGGGCGGCCGCGTGGCGGATCGCAGCTTCTGAATACGGCGCCTCAACGCCCGCCGGTGCCGGCCGCTTCCATTCCTCCGCGGGCCACCAGACCACGGCGAAAACCCGGGGGCACGGGCTCAGCGCCTCCCGAGGTGACCCGTGCGGGGCTGGTGGGCTCCCGGAGCCTGCGCACAGCAGGGCGCGCGCACATGCGCAGTGGCCGGCGCAGGGCCGCGCGCCGGGCTCGGGGCGGCCGGGCGGCGGCGCGCGTGGCTGACGTGTTCCGTGGGGCCCGCGCGGAGGGAGGGGGGCTGAACCCGGAAGTAGGTCGGCGCTGGAGCGAGCGCGCCCGGAGTGGAGCTCAGCGGCCGGGAGCCAGCGGGGGAGCCCTGGGTTCCCGGTAATGGATCCGTGGGGCGTTTGCCCTGGGACCCCGCGGTGGCAAGGGGAGCGGGCGGGCCGTGGGCGAGTGCCGTCTCCGGCGGGGCTGGGCCTGCAAAGGCGCTCGTGCTGGCGGGGGTCGTCTCTCCGGTTGACCCCACCGTCCCGCGCGGCGCCCTCCCTGGGGTCGTCTTCGCAGGGTGGCGTTGCCCGAGGGACGCTTTCCGTCCACGAAGTCGTGCGCCTCGCCCGCCCGGGGAAAGCGTATTAGCGGAGACACTTGCAGGTCGCGGCCGCGGAGGCCTTATTGTCGTCAGCCCCGCGCCCCTTGTCCACCTGCACCGGCGGTAGCTGGCGGGCGCCCCTCCCGGTCCGGCCCTCCTTTCCCCGCACTCTGTGCGTGCGTCCTGCCCCAGAGGTGCGCTCGGGCGTCCCGGAGGATTCTTTTGTTGGTAGTTTCCCCCACCTCCCAGCGCGGCCCTCCGCGTTCTCAGCTCTGAAATCTCAGCCACGAACGAGTGGAAGCCGTGACTTTCTCATCGTGTCGTTATGATTTAGAAAAGATTGGCGGGTGGCGTGCAGGATTTAGGGAGGTGGCTCTGCCGTGGAGCTAGCTGTCTAACGCGGTTCCTACTCTTTTGCAGCCACGAGACCCTGGGGCACGCCCCTCCAGAAGCTGTTAACCAAGACAATCTAGTGTTCTGTTTTGTTTTTTTCCTTGATACACCCCTTAAGGCACTTATGAAGTTTCCTGTTCTGAAACTGCTGTACTGCAATGAAGAAAAGGAGAAAGGTTGCTTCCAGTCTTGACGAGAAGATCCATCTGGGCTATCACAAAGATTCTCCGGAAGGACATGTGGCAGGGGCGTGCGACCCGCTAAGCTACACGCCTTGCAGCGAGCGACCGGCGGCTGCTGCCGAAGCTCTGCGCCGTTACCAGGACCTTCCCCCGTCCCCAGATCAGAGGAAGCTTTTGAGCTCTTTGCAGTATAATAAGAATTTGCTCAAGTATTTAAATGATGATAGGCAGAAGCAGCCGTCCTTCTGTGACTTACTTATCGTAGTCGAAGGGAAGGAATTCAGCGCACATAAGGTGGTTGTCGCCGTTGGGAGCAGCTATTTTCACGCGTGTCTGAGCAAAAACCCGAGCACGGATGTGGTCACCCTGGACCACGTGACACACTCAGTTTTTCAGCACTTGCTCGAATTTCTTTACACATCCGAATTTTTTGTGTACAAATATGAAATACCTCTTGTTTTAGAGGCAGCAAAATTCCTGGACATTATCGATGCCGTGAAGTTGCTCAACAACGAGAGCGCCGCGCCGTTCCAGTCTGAGCTGGCCGAGAAGTCAGCGCCCGCGGAAAGCCTGGGCGAGCTGAGCGCGAGAATCTCGGCTGAGCATCAGTGCAAATTCTGCAGCAGACATTTTTGTTATAAGAAGTCCTTGGAGAATCATTTGGCTAAAACCCATAGGTCCCTTTTGTTAGGGAAACAACATGGGTTAAAGATGCTGGAGAGAAGGTTTTCCGCCAGGAGATCCAAGAGGAACCGCAAGTGCCCCGTGAAGTTCGCCGACACCAGCGACGAGGAGGAGCAAGACAGTGCTGACGGGTCCGATGCTTTGAATCCGGAAAATTTCGACCAGGAGAAGTCCGACAGAAATGATTCGGAGGGTGCTGGCAGTGACTATGACGCCGAGGAGGACGAGCCAGAGGAGGAGATGTCGGAGGAGGACTCGGACTCAGAGGAGCAAAGCGAGAAAGAGCAGAACGACAACGACGGGGACGCGGACCCGGAGGCCGGCGACGCTGGGGAGAGCGCTCTCGAGGGCCTAAGGCCCGTGGTCCTGCAGCGCAGCAGCAAAAAAATACTGCAGTGCCCGAAGTGTGCTAAAACCTTTGACCGGATAGGTGAGAAGAGGGCGCTTGTTCGGTCTCCAGTAACTTTCTTCTGAGGGCTGTTTTAAAGGCGATGAGTAAAAACCGAGCTTGGGAAGTAAATTTTACAACGAATTCTTGTCGAGGGTGGGTCGTTGATCTTCAGTACCTAATTGATCCCGTTGGCGTAGATTCGTTGTGATTCAGGAGTTAATTGAAGTGTTGAGATCCGTCTTTATTTTGTCTTCCTCCTGTCCCGACAGGGGACAGGTCATCAGTTCCTGTATTTGGTATGGGAACCCCAGAGAATCAGTTATATGAATACGGAGGTTTGATGGAGATGCTAATTTAATTTCATAGATAAGTGCTATTTCTGAGTCATTATAGAGAATTGAATTAGGTTATATTGAATTTAATAATTTGTATACCATTTACCCTTGAACTTACAGTCACATTTCCAGGGTCGAGTCCTGTTTAGAACTAGGATGTTTCAGATTACACGAATGTATAGTTAGTTGAGCATAAAACTGTACTGGATGTAACTTAATTTTGTAGGTGCAGCCTTTTAGAAAGTGCCTAATTAGTAGGTCTTTTGATATTTTATTAATGAATAAATTAACTTTTCCCTTATTAGAAAAGTTTACATAGGAAATATGGTCTATCAGCTTAAATTAAAAACATGTCAGTGAATATTTAAGTTCAAGAGATCTAACATTTGCTAGTAAAATAATTTTTGGAGGTCTTTATGAACTGTTCTAATGTGAACTTCTAAATTGCAACGATTAGCCTATTTCTGTATAAATCCAAGTTATGAAATTGTAAACTGTACTGCATATGATGATAAAAGGAACATGTAAGTACAGTCTGACCTTGTGCAGTTACTGACTTGGTTTGATGTATGCCGAGGTGTCTTGCAGCGTTGGGTTACTTATGCTACTGGGGTAGGTGGAAATTAGCTTTATGAGGTATTGGCAGTCACTGCCTCTCGAAGTGTGCAACAGCAGACTCCACGGCATAATGGCAGTAACCTCAGTTGCTTTTTATTATGCCTTGAATAGTTTTCACGCCAAATCAGACTACTTTTGGCACCCCAGGTTAGCAGTTTACTGCTGATTTACCGTGTGGCTCTGCACGGACATGAACAGTAGCACTTCTCTTGAGTAGCTCGTTTGGAAGGGCCCGGAAGCCTGTTCAGCGTGGGCTGGGCGGATGCTCTTGCAGAGCTCGGGATGAGCGCTGTGCGGGGCGTGGCGGAGAGAACAGCTTGTTTGGGTTGAGACGCACAAGCGTTCCGTCCTTCTAGTGGATTCTGTTTCTTAGGCTTTGTGTTTGGAGCACATGCTTCCTGTCTCTGCCTTCACCTGACCCAGTTCCGCTGGAGATGAGTTCACAGGTGGCACTGGGGCCCGGCACACGGGTCTCAAAGATGCTTTAGGAGAGGCGTGTGTGTGCAAGTGGGACCGGGAAGCCGCGTGCGGTGGTTCACAGTCGCTGTTCACCGGGTCAGGCTCTCAGCAGAGACGCCTGCTGGTTTTCATTTTATTGCAGGGCATTTGGGGGGGTACTTTTAATGTCCCGAGAAACTGGAGTTCTTTGCACATAACTTGGGAAAATTCCGTTCAAGATGAAGCTCCTGGTAAACTAGGAGGAAAGCCTTTTGCAGCTTTTTCTTTTAATACATTGATTTTTTTAGAGTGTGAGGAAGGGGGGAGGGAGAAAGAGAGAGAGAGGAGCTCGGCTTTGTCGTGCTGCTCGTCTGCGCCTTCACTGGCGGCTTCTTGCATGAGCCCTGACTCGTTGTCAGACCCGAAGCCTGGCTGCACTGGGGAGACCTCTCACCAACTGAGTTACCCAGCCAGGGGCCTTTTGCAGCTTTTTAAACCGAGGGCAGCCCAGGTAATTGTGGGAATATTAGGTCACATTATAGGCTTATTTCCAGCCTACCGTTCTGAATGTATTTTACATTACTTCTCTTTTATTCACCACTCCCTGCCTTTGCTTCGCCTCCCGGGGCTGTGGACTTTCCTTCGGCTCTTAGGGAGAGAGTGGGATTGGGATCATGTCATGGCGGTTGGAAAAGCGTGAGCTGGGGGACGTCCCACGGCCTGCTTTTCCGCACCCAGGTCTTCCGCACCCAGGCCTGAGACTGTCTGTCCTTCGTTTTCTCTCAGTAGAGTGGGATGATGTGACCAGTACCTTCTCCTGGGGGTTGTGACGAGGATCGAAGGGGGCAGTCCTCATGAACCACTTGAAACGCATGAGAGTTAGAAGGTGCTCCAGGAAGGCCAGCTGCTCTCACTATTCCTTAGCTGGTACGGTTGAGCGTCCCTGACACGCCAGCCAGTGTGAATGCACTTTGACGTGTTCCACTGTGTTCTGTCCCCGCTCACCCCCAGTGCTGGTCACACCAAGGGGCTGACTCTGTGCACCCCGATGACCTCTAGTTTGGAAACACGGATCTAAATCGTAATGTCGCGCGAGAGCACCTGTCCCCAATAAAGCGCAGGGTCAGATCTCACCCTTGAACGCAGCAGGGGAGGTGGGGACCCAAGTTTTCAAGGAAAGGTATATTTTGAGCAGTAAGCTCAAAACCATAATAAGTCTGTGAGGTTTGTCAAAGTTGTAAGTTTAGGAACGTTATTTTTAGGTGTGGGTGTGTGCCTGTGTATTAAGTAGGCTATTAATCATGAGGTTTTTTTTTTCCTTTCCACTGTCAGATTTTGATCACTCTGATAAATGTGCTGAATTTAATTTTGCTCTCTCTTTTTATAGGGAAATATGAGAGCCACACACGTGTTCACACAGGTGAGAAGCCCTTTGAGTGTGATATTTGTCGCCAGCGCTATTCGACAAAGTCTAACCTAACTGTTCACAGAAAGAAGCACAGTAGTGAAACAGACTTTCATAAGAAGGAGCACAAGTGCCCTTATTGCAATAAACTCCATGCAAGCAAGAAGACTTTAGCCAAGCATGTTAAGAGGCAAGTATCGCCTTGCTTCCGTAGTGGACTTGACCGTGCCTCTGAGGCGCAGCACATGGCGAGCTGGGGACACCCGTGCTGGGCTCGTGTGCGGCGCCCTCACTGTGTCACACTTCGCAATCCGTAGACCGCCAAGGGCAGCAGGTGTCGGTGCGCTCCCATTCTGTGTGAGTGCCACCGCGGGGGGTCCTGGTGGGGAACGGGCTCCCCGGTCCGCGCTGCACAAGTCCAAGGTCATCCTGGGCTCCGTCCTGGGTCTCGGCAGGCGAGTTTTCAAGGCAGCGTGGCCTTAGAACACCAGGAGGCTGGCTCCTCAGGCCCAGCTCGGCCTTCAGTGGATGGTATAGTTTGCGAAAGAGTATTCAGTATGGTTTGGATATTTAACGCTAAGAAATTAAATGTGCTGAAACCTGAACTAAAAAATAAAATCAAGTGAATTTTCTTGAGGATGATCTGTGAATAGTTAGGTCCTTGAATGTATTTAAAACATGCCTGGACTTTGCCTTGACACTTTCTGAATAAACATGGGCGCATCCATCTGTTTGTTGAAATGCTACTGATGTGCACACCCCTAATTAAAGTGCTTGCGTGTGTCTCTCTGTGCGAGGAAGGGATCTCTCTGGTTTGTGTAATCACTGTCCTCAGATTATGCAGAATATTGACTCGACTAATATAACCTTTTTAAAATCATCTTCTTATTTTTCTTTTCCAGATTTCATCCTGAAAACGCACAAGAATTTATTTCCATTAAGAAGACTAAGAGTGAAAGTTGGAAATGTGATGTAATAGCTTTTAATTTGTAATAGAAAACCAGACCAAATGTAACGGTGCCTCTGGGAAAGCCAGTAGATTTTCAAGTCCCAGAAACGTGGCTTAGCTCCCTTTTGGACCTTTCTTTTATGCAATGACACCCTGACATTTTGATAAGTTAAAGCCGGTGTGGGCAAGTTTTTAGACGACGGCCCTGACGAACCGGGACCCCAGCTTCAGTTTAATGCAATCGCCTCACCATGTATTTGAGGTTGTGTGCGCACTGTGACATCAGGGTTGTACAGGCCAGTCCATGGTTGCGGTTTCTCCTCCATTTCTGATTATCTGTTAATGCATAACAAACCACCTCAAGTCCTAGTTGCCTTAAATAATCATTTATCGTATCTCACCATCTCATGGGTCATTATTAATACAAACTTGGGGCAGGGCTCTGTGGGTGACTCCTCTGGTCCGCATGGCTTCAGCTGAGGTCGCTCGGCCGTCTGCAGCTGTGGGTGGGCTGGTCTGGTCTGGCTTCCAAAGTGGCTTTGCTCATGTGGCCAACAGCTGGGAGCTCAGTGGGGACAGCGGGCCCTGCGCCTCCTCTGCTTCAGTCACTTGACGGGCTGCTCGAGCTTCCTGGTCGCATGGAAGCTGGGAACCAGGATGCCTCTGTAAAATCCATGGAGCTTTTTAGCGGCTCTGAATTTGGGGGTTTATTCCTTGTCATGAGCTTCGCATTTTAATTTTTAATGGTTCCCATGTTGTGTGCCTGTTCTTTCAGATTTGCAAGAAGTCTTTCACTCGAAGACCTCACCTGGAGGAACATATGATTCTGCATTCTCAAGACAAGCCTTTCAAATGCACCTATTGCGAAGAGCACTTCAAGTCACGGTTTGCACGGCTAAAGCATCAAGAAAAGTTCCACCTGGGTAAGCTCGCTGCTGTGTTGGAAAGCAGT
>PVKM010041682.1:0-13049 GCA_004027735.1 Carollia perspicillata
TGCTGAGTTGTAAATTGATACGGCAGAGTTTGGACTTCGAGCAGAATGACACAGCTGAAATGTTTGGGACAGACTACAGTACAGGAGGGAGGACTTCAAACAAAGAGCTTGAGAAATCTGCGTAGCAATCCCATTGAGTCTGTTGTTGAATTCAAGCTCCATCAGGCCAGAGAAAGAACTACCAAGAAGCTGTGAGCTAAACCATTCCCGGGCCTTACACAGAACCGAGAGATGGTTGTGTCCCAATCAGCCAGAGTGGGCCCACTTTCAAACCTTGTTGAGAACTTGGCACATGCAGTAGGAATCTCCAGAGGGTCATGACTTGGTACCAACCTAGACACACATGGACAACAGTGTGGTGATTGCCAGTGGGGTGGGGAGGGCGGGTATAAGGGGACTAAATGATAATTGGAAAAAAAATACAATAAAGATTAAAAAATTGTAAAACAGAACTAGAAATGATAGTGCTAATCTACCAGTCCCTTAACTTACTAGTAAATGAAGTGTGACATTCTTTAAAGAAGACAAAATTCAAACGCTCAACACTAACATTTACAATGTCCTAGATCCAATAAAAAATTATCAGAGCTGCAAAAAATAGAAAAGTGTTACCTATAATAAGGAGACTAAAACAATAAGTAATATCAGACCTGAAAGTTGTAGCGATGATGCAATTATTAGGCAAAGAAATTAAAACATTTATTATGCACAGAGATTTAAAGAAAAATATGACCACAATAAGAAAAATAATTGGAAATTGTAAAAAAGAACTAAATGGAACTTCTAAAGATGAAACATACAGTTTCTAGATGTACTTAACAACACATTAGATACCGCAGGAAAACACTCATGGACCTGAGAACATAAAAATAGAAACTATACAAAATGAAGCACAGAGTGAGAAAGAAGTTCACAGACTTCAGTGAGTTGTGGGACGATAACAAACTGCCCAACACGAATATCGTTAGAGTCCCCGGGGGGGAGGGGGAAGAGAAGTAGAAGTATTTAATGAAATAATAGCAACATTTTTTCTAATCTTGATGAAAACCATAAATCCGAGATACAAGAAACTCAATATACACAGGATAAAAACAAAGAAAACTACATCAAAGCTCATTATAAACACATTATTGAAAATCAAGGATAAACAGAGGCTTCTAAAAGCAGCCAGAGGGAAAATATATCACCTTATTGACCTTAAATGTGTATCTTTTCTCTTGAATATGAGAATATTGCATTGTTTTCCTTCAGGTCTTTTCCCCCCAGATTTATTGAGACATAATTGGGATACAACATCACATTTGTTTAAGTTATACACATGCTGATTTGATACACATATATATTGAGAAATGATTACCAAACTAAGGTTAGTTAATACATCCATCTCCTCACATATTTACAAATGTGTGTGTGTGGTATATATACTTTGTATGTGTCAATTATACTTCAGTAAAGCTGGGGGACAAAAATCAGTGGGGTGGGCATACAAAATACAAAAGCAGAGATAAGAGTGACAGTGGACTTTTCATTAGAAAATATGCAAGAGGGAAGACAATGCAATGACATATTTAAATTGATGAAAATGAAAAAACAAACAAAATCCCTTCAACCTAGCATTTTATATCTGTTGAGAATATCCTTCAGAAATAAAAGGAGAAATAGACACTTTCAATTTCATGTTAACAAAAATTAAAAAAGATTTACTGTCAGCATCTACACTACTTGAGGAATTCAGGTGTGAAGAAAGTAATACCATATGGAAATATGCAAAAAGCAATAAAAAATGCTAGAAATGATAAATATGCAGGTAAAAATAAAACTATTTTCCTCCTTTTTTATTAAGCTATAATTTACATATAATATTGTTTAAGCTTAAGGTGTACAACATGTTGATGTGACACATTTATATGACATATTGCAATGTTTTTCTCATTTGTAATTTTTTAAGATTATTGACTTTAGTAGCAATAATAAAGAATGTATTGTGAGGTTTACATGTAGAAGAGAAATGTAACAGGACAACTGTACAAAGGATGAGAGAGGGGAAATTGAATTATATCTTTGTAAAATTCTTATATCCCATGTAACATGATGTGATGCTATTTGTAAAGTGTAATAACTTAAGGGTACATAATATAAATATTAGTAACCACTAAAAAAATGAAACAAAGAGTTATACCTAATAAGCTAATAGTGGGGACAAAAATGTAATGCTAAAAAAATACTCAATCCAAAATAAGTTAGGAGAAGAATATACAAGGTACAAAGAGCAGAAGAAGCAACTACAAACCAGAAACAAGATTACAGACTTAAACCTAGCCATATTGATAAATATAAAAATGTAAATTGTTAAACACTCCATTAAAAGGCAGAGGTTGTCCAATAGGTTTTTTAAAGCAGTCTTCACTTTTACATTGTCTATAATAAACTCACTTTAAATATAAAGAGACAAGTAAAAAGTAAAAGATCATAAATGACATACTGTCTTACACAAATCATGAGAAAATTAGAGTGACTCCATTAGTATTTGCAAATTAGGCTTTAGGACACGAAATATTGCCAAGAGATAAAAAGGATTGTTTCATAATGATCGAAGGGTTAATTTATTAGAAGACATAAGAATTCCAAACATGTCTGCACATAATTATACAATTTCAAAATACATGAGCAAAACTCACAGAACTTAAAGGAGGAGTAGACAAACCCACAATTACAGTTGAACATATTGATACTTCTGTCTTATAGTTGACAAAACAAGTAGAAAAAAAATCAGCAAGAACAGAAAAGACTAGAAGAAGACTCTCAGTCAATTTGTTTTCATGGACAGTTGCAGACACTGCACCCAACAGCTGCAGAAGAGACATTCTCTTCAAGTGCACATGAACTTTCACCAAAATGACTGTAGGCAGGCCATAAAACAAATCTCAGTAAACTTAAAAGGTAATACAATTTTGTTTCTAATTATAGCAGGATTAAATTTTTAAATAATAGTACACAAAAGCACCCAACAAACTAGGAATAGAAGGAAACTTTCTCAGTGTGAAATGAGCATTTATGAAAAAAACACAGCTAATGTTATACTTAGTGATGAAAGAGCCCAGACCAGCAAGTAGCTCAGTGGTTCGGAGCATCATCCTGATACACCAAGGCTGTGGGTTTGATCCCCAGTATAAATACTTGGAACAACAAGTCTCTCTCTCTCTCCCCCTCTCCCTCTCTCTCATCAACAAATAAAATTAATTTTTTAAAAAATTATGAGAGAATAAGAGCTTTCCCCTCTTAGATCAGGAGCAAGACAAGGGTTTTTATTTTTGCCAATTCTATTCAACATTATACTGAGCATTTTAATCACAACAATTTTCTCCCCCAAAAAATAAATAAAAGGCTTCCAATTTGGAAATCAATAAGTAAAATCTTGATTCACAGATGACATGACTTTACATATAGAAAAACTTAAAAAATCTGCAAAAAACTATTATTATTAAAGTTAATAAACAAATTCATCAAAGTTGCAGGACACAAATCAATATGTAAAAATCAGTTGTATTTGTATAGCAATAAACAATCCAAAAAAGAAATTAAGAAAACAATTCCATTTACAATAGCATCAAAATATCAAAATACTTTGTAATGAATTTAACCAAGAAGCTACAAAATTTGTACACTGGGAACTACAAAACATTGCTGAAATGGATAGACATATGGTTGCAAGAAACAGAATTGAGAGTTCAGAAATAAACCCATACACCTATGGTCAATTGATTTTCAACACGGCTGCCAAGAACATAAAATAGGGAAAGAATAGCTTCTTCAAGAAGAACATAGGAAAATTTGCAGAACTACAGATTTGACCATCTTTTCTTAGATACAACACTAAAAGCACAAGCAACAAAAGAGAAAAACACATAAATCGAACTTCAACAAAATTAAAAACTTTTGTACATCCAAGGACATTACCAAGAAAGTAAAAACACGATGCACTTAATGGAATAAAATATTTACAAATTATATATCTCATAAGAGTTTAGTATCCAGAACATAAAAAGGACTCAAAACTCAACAACGGAAAATAAATACCCTATTTTTAAAATAAGCAAAAGACTTGAAGAGACATCTTTCCTAAGAAGATATATAAGGGACCAATCATTACATAAAAAGGTGCTCAACATCATTAGTCATTAGAGAAATGCAAATTAAAACCATTATTAGATACCATTTCACATCCACAGGGATGGCTAGAATTTAAAAAATAAAAAATAAGTATTGGCAAGGATGTGAAAAATTGAAACCTCTGTATGTTGCTGGTAGAAATGTAAATGATACAGCCACTGTGGAAAAGTTTTGTGGATCCTCAAAAAGTTAAACATAGAATTACCATATAACCCAGAAATTCTACTCCTAGGCATATACCTACAAGAATTAAAAATGAGAGGGATAGGGGAAAAAGGCAGAAAACTGTACTTGAACAATAACAAAAATCAAAACTGTTTTTAAAAAATAATGAAAAATGGTTATTTAAACAAAACTTTCATGCAAATAACCTAAAGTTGGAAACAATGCAAATACCCTTCAACTGATGAATGAACAAAACTATATCTACACAGTGGAATATTATTTAGCTGTGAAAAGAAATGAAGTATTGATACATGCTACAATATCAGTGAACATCATGCAAAATGAAAGAAGCCAGATGTAACAGGCTGTTTATTGTATGATTCAGTTTTCATAGGAAATATCCAGAATAGGCAAATCTACAAAGACAGCAGAGATTAGAGATTGCCAGGGAGACAGAAGAATGGGAAGTTACTGCTTTAAAAGTGCAGGGTTTCCTTTTGAAATGATGAAAATGTTTGCAACTAGACAGCAGTGATGGCTATACAACATTCTAAATATGCTAAATGTTCGTAAATTGTACTCTTAAAAATGATTGATGTTACATTATATGAATTTTACCTTTAATAATAAAACAAATCAATAGCAAAACAAAAAGTGGAAAGTCCCCAATTATTTGGAAATTAAACAAAACACCTCTAAATAATTTTTAAGTCAAAGAAGAAAAAGAAAAATTAGAAAATATTAAACGAAGTGATAGTAAAAGGATAGCATATCAGAATTTTAAAAATGCATCTATGAAAGTGCTTAGATTAATATTTATAATTTTAAATGATTACATTGAAGAAGAATAAACATCTAAACCCATGATCTAAGCTTCTAGCTTAATAAGCTAGAATAACAGGAACATATTAAATCCAGAGTATCGAAAATACAAGACATTCTAAAGATAAGAATGGAAATCAATAGAATAAAAAATTTAAATAGAGAAAATCAGTGAGATAGTAAGTTGTTTTTTAAAAAAATCAATAAATTTTATGAACCCCTAAATAGTCAAATCAAGAAAAAAAGAGAAGATACAAATTAACAGTAAGAATAAAAGAAGGGACATCTATTACAGATCCTACTTGCATTAAAAGGATACTAAGAGATTATCATGAACACCTTCACGCTAATAAATTTGACTATGTAAGCGAGATAGACTACTTTTTTAAAGACACTGGCAGATTGTATTTTACAGTAACAGTTCTCATTCCACATACTCCCTCAGAGCTTCCCTCTCTCCTTTTAACGGATGGAGTCCCTGCCTCACACTGCTGAACCTGGAGGGGCTGTGCGGCTGCTTCTGTTAGTGGGATACAGCTGAAGTGATGCCATGTGACTTTGGAAGCTAGGTCCTAAAAGGTAAAAACAGTTTTAACTGACCCCATCAAAATGTTAACATTCTGTCCTTTCAAACATAGTATCAACAAAAGAAAAAGAAAAGATACAAACTGAGCACAAATATTTGCAAAACATATATTTGACAAAGGATTTTTCCCCAGAATATTTAGAGAAGTCTTAAATTGAATAAGATAATCAACTCCTTGTAAAAGTAGGTCCAAGATTTGAACGAACCCTACATAAAATAAGATATACAAATGATCAATAAACACAAGAAACCATACTTCAAGAGGATATTGTTTTATCCCATTTTATTCCATAAAGTTCTAGAACAGACAAAACTAATCTACAGGTTCAGAAAATGAACGAGCTGCCGCCAAGAGTTGCCAAGACAACTGACTGCAAAGTGATGCGAGCACACTTTTTCAGAGGATGAACACTTTCTGTATCTTAAATGCAAATAGCTACACATTTAAAAAGGATGCTCTATTGTTTTATCATGCTTGGCACATGACCAGCATTTGACATCCATTTTTTAAATATTTTATTTATTTATTTTTAGAGAGAGGGGAAGGGAGGGAGAAGGAGAGAGAGAAAAACACCAATGTGTGAGAGATACATCATTCAGTTGCCTCTCACGTGCCCCAAACTGGGGACCAGGCATGTGCCATAACTGGGAATGGAACCAGTGACCTTTAGCTTCACAGGCTGGCACTAAACCCACTGAGCCACACCAACCAGGGCCTGGCATCTATTAAAAGTAAGGATTCTAGATTCTGACTTTTGAGATTCTGAGATAAGACTTATAGATTATTGTCCTGGCCCAATCTGTGTATCTAGGTATGTATAAATAAATACATCTAACACATCTTAATGTATGTCTATACATACACATCTGAGAAAAAGAACCAATATATATTTTTTTCTAATGAAACATGTGTGTGTGTGTGTGTGTGTGTGAAAACATAGGAAGAAAGCAAGATAAAAGGTGAAAGCCAGTGATCACACAGTTCACCCAAGAGTTCATGCCAGACATCCTAAAATATCTCTTGCTTCTTTTATCATCTATTGCACTTTCTACCATGCTCATGATGCATCCCATGCACTGCATTTAGTATTGTATTTATTTCTGTATTTCCCTTGATGCCTCTACTCTGGTATAAACTGGAGCCATGTCTAAAACATGTAATCTAGTGTATTACCTTTCATGTCACAGTCGCTAACACACACTTGTTGATTTGTTTCTTCTGCTATTCATAAATCTGATCAGCAGAAAAGCATCAGAAAGCAAAACTCACTGTCAAAAGTAGCAAGAACAGGAAGGCAAACATGTGAATGCAAGAGTCTGAGGACACTATTCTAACTTCAGTTATAATCTTACAGTAACATAAAGAGCCAAAGTAGACCTTGATTTGATCCTGCCTCTGCCAAGAGCAGTGTGACGTTGGTGGAATTACTTATCCTCTCCGAATCTCAGTAAAGATGGTTTGACAGTTTAAGTAAAATACATCCTAGCATAGGATTTAAGCACAGCGTTTTAAATATAAAAATCCTAGCATAGTACCAAGCATGGAATAAAGATGTGATCAATTCATCCCTTCCACATCTCACTGCATTTCATCCTCCAGAATAGACACCACAAATTAAATGCAGGTTAAATAGCCTGATCATAAGAGACAGTATGAGCGCCAAGTGGGGACAGAGATTGAATGTTGCCATATCTTTCCATGCTGGAAGTAAAACAGAAATCTGAAACTTCACGTGGAATTTCTCCACATTTAAATGTTGATAGTGAAGTCCAAATGATTAAAACACTGTATTTGCCAATACTGCGAGGTCAAATAAAACTTGTCTGCTGCCTTGCACCACCCAATAGGCCACAAGTTTGCTACCTTTAGTCATCTAAGAAGACAAAAAAATGCTGACACCTGAGATACAACCTGAATTTAGGTACACATAAACAAATATCTCTGTATCCACACACACACATGCGGTGTGGCATACACAAGGTTCTTGAGACGAGTGGTCAGAAACCACCTGCTCACTTTATTTCCCTTCAAACTGATTATTTCCCAACATGATGACATGCATTTAGCTAATCCCAGCAGGGGAAATTATTATATTAAGTTTCTCCTCCATTTAGTCAGACAACAATTCTCAAACACAAGGTCAAAGTCATTCTGCCTTAACCACTCTCCCGTGTTCTTAACAATTGTCTTTGTGCCCAGATGGTCGGAGTCACGGCCTTCTCCGACACACATGTGCACGGCCGTTTCTTTCGGCTCCTTTCTTCTCGGGAGTTGAAGTCACAAGATAAGTGACAATTTTTGAAAGGCTAATTAAGAACCTTTCTGCATATGTCCTACTTAATTAGCTTCTGTCAACCTTGATTATACTCAAATTTTTCAAATTACTCTTTACTTATATTTATTCTGCTTACATGAATAATGTGAAATAACAGAAGGCAGCTATTGTTCTGAGCTTTTCCAGTGGATGACTACCATACTGTAATAAAGGAATTATCGAAATAATAAAAATGCTAACCCAGAGACTCTTTAATGTGAATATATTTCATACTGATGAACTCCTGTAATTGCTGTGCATGCTAAGAGGAGAAAGGCAATTTTTCTCTGGCATAATAGCTCCTAGTGACCACTGAAGAATTTCTTAATATGAAAGTGATCGATGGGGAGGGAAGCCGCTCTGCTCTGTCCTAGTGCTTCTCAAGTTCAGGTGTGTATGTGGCTCGTTTGTGGGGCTTGTTAATAGCTCAGATTCCCTGTTCTGACCTGCACCTGCGTGACCCTCATCCTGAGTGTCCCTTACCCTCTCTGGCCCTCCGTATTCTCTTATAAAAAAATGGGAATGAGGTCTACATTAAACGTATTTGAGAGTTTAAAATAAAACACTGAGCAAAAGTCTCAGCACAGTACTGAATGGTCCTCGGTTCTGATTCAGTGGGCTCCCTTCCCCTGGTCATCCTGGAGCAGGCCATCTGAGAATTTAGCATACTTTGAGAAACTCTTTCCTTGTCTCTAGACTGATTCTCAGCTGTGGTTCTACATCAGAATTACCTGTGGAGCTTTTCAAACTGTTAATTCTTCAGCTTTACCACCACTGCCTGTCTGGCAAGGAGCCCAAGCATTCCGAAAGTTTTGAAAAGTGATTTCCATATTAGCCAGATTTGAGAATCATTACTTCACAGTCATGGTTTCCAAATATTTTTATCCATGTCCATAGTGTAAAAAAAAACTCAGCATGTGTCTGTAGCGTATATTTATATATCTGTTTTATGAACTATAAGGCAGTTTTACTGTACTGTGAATTATGTACTTAGAAAATACACAAAAATGAAAACTTTAAAGACAAGATTAAACAGTGTTTTATACTGTTGTATTTGTTAATGGCATCAAATCTCTTTTGCCACCAGTTAAAAGTTATCTTAAGAAAGGTAGTTAGACTGAGGCCTGAACAACAGGCGCAGGACGAGAAGTAGGGAGGTTCAAGGCCGAGGGAACAACATGTTCTGAGGCCTCGTGGCAGGAGCTTGAAGAAAAAAGACCCGAATGAACAGCCTAGCGGGGCTGCAGCAGGTGTGTGAGATGAAGCTGGAGACAGAAGCAGGAAGCAGGTTATGGAGGAGCTTGCAGAGAGTTCTGCGCTTCAGACTTGGAGTTCCAGGCGAAGTCCCCATGGCGAGTCAGGCGGGGGGAGAATGTGCTCAGACGGCAGCGCTGGCAGACATTCCTGGCTCCTGCGCAATTACATCAGAATAAGCCAGACAAGCCTTTCCTTGTCCTAATGATTATTATGTCATTTTTAGTTGTTTATTTATTAATTCTTCTGCAGTTTTCGGAACCATAAAATATCTCTGTCCTCTGTAAATTACTGAGTGATTCATCCTGAACCTTATAAGGCTTAGCTGGAGGCATTCTGGTACATATGGTCTTCAGATTTTCCCCTAAATCTAATCAAAAAGCCATAATTTAATCTTTGATTGTTCTCAGTAGGGCCTACTACCTTAAAATATCATTTTATCCATTTTGATAGCAATGTAATAATCAAATATTAATGTTGCAGAAATTACACTTCTGTTTCAGAAGATACAGGAAAGGTTTCTTAGGGCCCGGGCAGCAACACAAATGACGGTTAGGTTTGAAGAGAGACATTTCACTGATTAATATAAACTCCTGAAATTGTGCCAGCACTCCCAGTGTTCTAGGTCAGCACTGCTGCACAGGCCCTCCTCTCCCCAGAGACAGCGCTTACGTTATTTACATCTGGATTTAGATGTAGCGAAACGAAGAAAACCTATTTCTTAGCAGCACAATTCTTACTAAGGAAGATACCTTTTTTTAACCAAGAGGATATTTGTTTAATTATTTGAGTGGGTGGGATGAGGGCGGTAAGGGCGAGATCCTTTGCCCAAAGGTCCTGCTCATGGACAATAGGCAGTTCCTCCTTTTTTACATCTATTTTGCACCAACTGGTGCTTTGAAATTCTATCTAGCTCCAACGATTCCCTCTTATGATGAATAGCTGTTAACACCCCTTTAACCTCCAGAAATTAAATTATTAGATAGAATTTCCTACCCACACACATTTTATTTATTTTTTAATTTTATTTTATTTTAATTGTTGTTCAAGTACAGTTTTCTGTACCACACACATTTTAAGCAACCCGCTAAAATTCCCTAAATGCACTCTGAAAAGGGTTGCCAGGTAAATGAAGGGACAATATTTAGGACATACTTATACTTAAAAAACTTATTCATTGTTTATCTGAAATTTAAATTTAATTGGGATTTCTATATTTTTACTTGCTAAATCTGGCAACCCCAATTATGGAAGAGACAACACTATAAATAAGTATTTGACTGTAAAACTGCCCGGCCTTGACTACACCATGACACCTCGTGAGGTGGTCTGATGCCTGCGCCTACGATGGAATCGCCACGACCGCAATAGCTACAAACACAGACTGATATCAGTCAGTTTCATTTCCACTCATAAGTGGCATGTATGGGCATTAATGGTGTGATTCTCTGAAATGACAAATGCTCTCTCAGAAAATTAAAAGACATAATTAGCTACCAACTTCCTTTGATTTACATAATATCTATACTACTGGAAAACCTGATGCACACTGCATATTAACACCATGGAAGACGCACACACGCACCCACACTTTAGCTAAGTTCTAGGCTCAGATCATTACAAATGGATTTCTTAATGAATTTCCAGTGGAGCCTTCTGGAGTCATAGGAGACACGGTACAATCCTCTGTTATGTGGTACTTTACCACACATTGTAGGGTATTTAGTTACCTTCTCTGGCTCCAGCGCATCAAAACCAGTAGCATCCTCCCTCTATGGAAACAATCCCCAAATCCTCCCACAGACTTCCCCTACTGAGTGGCAGCAGTGTCACTGAAGCTAGTAATTGAAGCCATACATAAAGGAAGGCTGAGGGGAGAGTTTTTCCAGAACAGATGAGATGAACAATTGGAATTTGATCAATTTCTTCTCCCGGCACATCATAAAACCACTGACTGGCCTACAGGAGCTTTGGGAAAATATCCATTTCTCTGTTTATGAGAGCTTGGACGAGGAGGAAGAAAGAGACTCTGAGTCACAAATCCCCTTCTTCTTCTAGGACCCACAACCCATGGTGTGGGAACAGGGAGGGGGGAGGGGGAGACAGGCACAGGGAGACTGCGTGTCCGTGTTAGAAGGGGGCTCCCCAGCTTGCTCTGGTTTTCCAGGTATGCTGACGGCCTCAGCTGACGTGGTGGTCACTACATAAACATTGTGCATGGTTCTCCTGGAGCGGTGCAAAACTTCACTCCAGCTCCCTCTATCCAGGAGGCTCCTTTTAGAAATGACAGCTGTGTCTTTCCTGGGCCTTCCTGTGACAAAATTCCCATCCCCTTCTCTAGCCCACGGCCCAGAGCTCCTGACCTCCCTATAATTTCTGGGTTTCTTCACTTGGAATTCTCTTCCACACCTTCCAAGGAACTTAGATAATTGGACATGTAAGCATTGCCCCCACTTCCACTCCTAGGCACACTATAGTATAGCTACGTCAGGAAACATCATTGGCCTCCCTACATTAGAACCTCTAGGCCCTAATGAGTATCTGTCTCTAGGTTCAAATATACCCCTAGATCAGAGGACTAATGTCAAGCAGTGTCTCTTTTCCATAGTGGGAAGGAGGCTGAAAATGACGTATGTCACACACTGATTTAAGCCAGTGTGGATCTTGGCAGATACTTGTAGTCTCCTGCCATTAGAGGTAGGTAAGGACTGGTTAGGTCCTTCCCCCCAACACTGCTACTGTGCAGTGTGTGACGATAAATTTGCTACTATATAAGCAAGAGTTATAGAAAACAGGAAAACAATCCTGCAACTTATACAATAGGCTTAATAAGCCTTTCTATCCAGCTATGCATAAAAGGTTTTGTTGAAGCATGAAAGATTTTCTTGATATTTAGTTAGCCTTCTGGTTATAGAGTAAGGTAACAAAACTTCCATTAGGAAACTTTAAACAGCCTCTCAATTTCCTTGGAATCCTAAAGCTAGGGGCTATTCCAAGTGGTATAGGCTGTCGAATTCCTGGAGTACTTATATCTGTTCATACAAGGGAGAAAGTTGTTGTACAACAGTGAGTATTATTGCTCACTCATATACTTTGAGCACCACTGATTTCACTGATGAGAATTTTCTGTTACTTATTATGCTAATTAACAAAGATGACCAAAGCCAATGTGCCTTTGGAGAATGGGTTTCTGATTAGTCAGTCCTTCAAATGCTAACTAACCACTTTGGAGTGTGCATGCCCAGTTGGGGACTTCAAATATTAACTAACCACTCATAGGATTAGTGGCCAGATTAAAATTAATTAACATGCATATGTCACCCTCTCTGTGATGAAATAGATTGAAGTAAATTTAGATAGAGTAATCAGACATCCTGGTTGACCTGAGAGAGTCCTACTTTTCACCTGTTGTCCAGAGATAATTACAGTGTCCCCCTTCACGCTCAAAAGTGTACTTGTTTGGGCAAAAACTATGTAATCACCCTACAATACAAGTGAAATCCTTTTCACAGTACATTCTCTAAGAACTCTCCACACAACTCTGAAGATATTCAAGTGGGGCCTGCAGTTTCTACAGCTCATTAAGATCCTGTGGATAACAAGATGCTTGGAGGATACCCTCAACAGATATGGGGGACTCTCTAGGCTTGGGAAGGAGAGATCATTGCCCCATTAGAAGCAAGTGAAAGCAAACCACTGTTATTGGATTTTCTAAATGGTCACACCTTCATCACTTC
>PVKM010041683.1:0-13050 GCA_004027735.1 Carollia perspicillata
AAGGCAAAACCCTCGTGAGGTGAGTCCCGCACGTGAAGCTGCATGGCTCCAAGTGATGTTTGCTGCACTGAGAAGAGGAGGTGGAAAAGCTAAAGAGCTGAGCTGTGAGTCTGACAACTTCGTGCTACCAGGAAGAATACTGGAGTCAGAACATAGCAGAAGGAGGCACAGAGTATCTCTTTCTTCTCTGTGCTGGGATCCCAGAAGATAATATCTTGGGAAGAAGAGACAAGGTGGAGGCATACTGACTCTTTGATTCTGAATTGCTTGTAACCTTAGCTACCTCACTGAAGCAAGTAATTCCTCTTTGAAAGAAGAACATCGTTTAAGGCCTAAATTATTTCTATACTTTCTTTTTATATTTGATGTCAGTCATTCAAAACTAAAGTGGCATATGAAAAATAAAACAGTATAAATGTAAACCAAGAGAAATAAGAGACAATAAAAGTGAGTGCTCTGGGAATACAAGTAATGAGGGTACAAGACATATAATCACATTAAGTGCACTTACTATGTTCAAGGAGATAAGAAAACAAAGTAAGACTTAGAGGGGGCAAGTGGAAAAAAATAATGTAAATTCTACACTTTTTTAAAAACATAACCTCAAAAGTGAGAGTCCTAAATATGAGTTTAACGGAATATTGCAAAAATAGTCAGACACTGGAAGACACATGAGAAGAAAATTTCCTGAAGTAAGTATAGAGAGATTTTTTAATGAAAAAGAAAAATGCAGAAGAAAGAGTAAAAGACCCAGGGTAGAGAGAAAAAGGTACAATATATGTGTATGTGTAATTGGAGTGGCAGTAGGAAAGGAGATAGAAGATGGGTAGGAATAAGACCAGAAAAGAAATGATGGAAAATTTTCACAGTTAATGGATAATGGGGGGGATTACCTGTGGAAGTGGGAAGGGACAGAGTAGGGGTAAGAAATGGGGAAAAAGATGGGACAACTGCAACTGAAGAATAAAAATCAGTAATAAAAATAAAAATAAAGCTATCCCCTCTGGCCAAGATGGAGGCATAGGTAGATATGCTTTCCTTTCCTGTGGAGCCAAAAGAAAGAGAACAACCAATTTAAAAACAAAAAACAACAAGAACTGCAAGAAAATCAAACTGTATGGAAGTCCAATAACCAAGGACTTAAAGAAGAAACACTCATCCAGACCAGTAGGAAGGGTGGAGAAGATGCACAACAAGGCAGTGGACTGGGCAGACGAGGTGGTGGTTGTCGGACCAGGAGGTGCCACATTCATGTTCCAGCACAGGGAAATAAAGCCTCAAAACCTCTGCTGGTGAAAACCTGTGGGGATTGCAGCTGCAGGAGAAACTCCCAGCCTCACAAGAAAGTTCACTGGAAACATCCATGGGGTCCTAGAATGTACACAAACCCGCCCACCTGAAAATCAGCACCCAAAGGGCCCAGTTTGCTTGTGGGTAGTGGAGGAAGTGACTGAAAACCACAGGAGAGCTGAGCAAGCGGCACTGTTCCCTCTCAGACCCCTCCCCTACATACAGCACCACAACGCAGCAACGTGGGTTGCCCTTTCCTGGCAAATACCTAAGGCTCTGTCCCATACAATGTAACAGGCATGCGGAGACAAAGAAGTGTGGCTCAAATGAAAAAACAGTTCAAAACTCCAGAAAAAGAACAAAATGATGAGGAGATAGACAACTTATCAGACGCCGAGTACAAAACACTGGTAATCAGGATGCTCATAGAAATGAATGAGTATGGTCACAAAATAGAGGAAGAAGTAAAGGCTATGCAGAGTCAAATAAAAATATACAGGGTACCAACAGTGAAGAGAAGGAATACAGAACTCAAATCAATGATTTGGAACAGAAAGAAGAAATAAACATTCAGCCAGAACAAAATGAAGAAACAAGAATTCAAAAAAATAAGAAGTTTAGAAACCTCCAGGACAAATTTAAATATTCCAACATCCTAGGGGTGCCAGAAGGAGAAGAGGAAGAGCAAGAAACTGAAAACTTATTTGAAAAAATAACAAAGGAAAACTTCCCCAATCTAGTGAAGGAACTAGACTTCCAGGAAGCAGAGAGAGTCCCAAAGAGAGTCCACATCAAGACACATCATAATTAAAATGCCAAAGGTTAAAGATAAAGAGAGAATCTTAAAAGAAGCAAGAGAAAAGCAGAGCGTTGCCTACAAAGGAGTTCCTATAAGGCTATGAGAGGATTTCTCAAAAGAAACCTTACAGGCAAGAAAAGGCTGGAAAGAAAAATTCAAAGTCATGAAAGGCAAGGACCTACATCCAAGATTACTCCATCCAGCAAAGCTCTCATTTAGAATGGGAGGGCAGATAAAGTGCTTCCCAGGTAAGGTAAAGCTAAAGGAGTTCATCATCACCAAGCCCTTATTACATGAAATGTTAAAGGGACTTATTGAAGAAGAAGAAGGTCAAAACTATAAACATTAAAATGGCAATAAATACATAACTATCAACAACTGAATATAAAAAACAAACTAAGCAGACAAGCAGAACAGAAACAAAATCATAGATATGGAGAACACTGGGATGGTGGCCAGCGGGGATGGGAGCCTAAAGAAATCGGAGAAAAGGTGAAGGGATTAAGAAGTACAAATTGGTAGCTACAGAATAGGCAGGGGGGTGTTAAGAACAAATACAGGAAACAGAGTTTCCAAAGAACTTACATGGATGATTCCTGGGCATGAACAAAGGAGGTGGGATCACCGGAGGGAGCAGGGGGTGCTGGGTGGAGGGTGGCAAAGGGGAAAAATTTGGGACAACTGTAATAGCATAATCAATAAAAAAAAGTCTAACCTCAAAAAAACAAAAAATAATAATAAAATGCAACTGATTTCTGAATATTTATTTTGTATTCTGCTACTTTGCTGAATTCATTTATCAGGTCTAGTAGTGTTTTGTGGGGGGTTTTTTTGGAATCTTTAGGGTTCTTTACAGAGTATCATGTCATCTGCAAATAATAACAGTTTTATTTCTTCCCTTGGAAAATTAAGGCTTTTTCATTATACAAAATTCCAAAGAATTATCATCAGAAGACCTGCACCTTAATTAATGTGTAAAGATGTCCTCAGACACAAGGAAAATGATACCATACAGCTAGAAATATGAATCTATACAAATAAAAGTGAACACTGGAAATGGTAACTCCATAGGCATAAATAATATATATTTTTCTTATTATTTAAGTATTATTAAAAGATAATTCCCACTTTAGAGCAAAGGAACAGCAATTTCACTGTGGAATTTACAGCACAGAGGGGAATACGTGTATAACAATTATAGCACAAAGACCAGGCACGGAGAAGTAGATATATTTATTCAGTTGTAAGATCCTTATATTATATGTGGAGTGGTAATATCACTGAACGTTTATTGTGATCAATTAAAGTCTTATAGTATGTAACCCCAAAACAACCACTAACTTACTACCAAAAAGGTGTATAGCTAATAAGATAACAAAGAAGATAAAATGGAATAATAAAAAATAATATAAAAAGAAGGCAGAGAAAAACAAAAGAAATGAGAAGAGATGGGAAATAGAAAATTAATAGCAAAATGTTGGATTTAAACCCAACCATACATATTCATATTAAATATTAATAGTCTAATCACTCCAATTAAAAAGCAAGGATTGTTGAATTACATAAAAAGGTAACTCTCAACTACATGCTGTCCAAAAAATACTCTTTAAATATAAAACCACAAAGAAGTTAAAAGAAAATGGATAGACAAAATATTCAATGCTAAGCTAAAAATACTCAGAGTTCTCTGGAGATATCAGAGTTGACTATATTAATATCAGATGAAGTAGACATTTTTTAATAGTTTATTTGTATTGTATTTTTTCTATTACCATTCATCCCTCTTGTAACCTTTCCTACCTCCACCCCCCACAGTCATCATCCTACTGTCCTCGTCCCGAGTTCTTTCTTTTGTTTCGCTCCATCCCTCCACCCTTCAACCCTCCCTCCAGCGCTGTCGGCCCGCTCTCTCTGAGTCTGTCTCTATCTGGCTTGTTCCTTCAATTTGTTCATTAGATTCCACATATGAATGAAATTGTATGGCATTTGTCTGTTTCAGACTGGCTTATTTCACTTAGCATAATGTTTTCCAGGACAATGTAGATTTTAGAGCAAAATACTACCTGGGAAAAAGTAGGTCATTTCATAATGATAGAGAGGCTAATTTATCATAATTTTAGATATTTTCAGATCTGAGAACAGAATTTCAAAATACATGATGCAGAAGCTGATAGAGATGCAAGGAGAAAAGAGAAATCCACATTTATAAGTCAGATTTAATAGCCATCTTTCAATAATCGATAGCATAAATGGACAGAAAATCAGTAAAGTTGAATGGCACTATCAACTAACTTAAACTAGATGGTATCTATGAAATATTCCCCAACAACAAAGGATATACTTTTTTCCAACTACAAATGTAACATTTACCAACTTCCAATAAATTTTAAATAATTCAGGTCATATAAAGGATGTTTACCGACCAAAGTGGAATTAAATAAGAATACCGATAACAGAAAGATATCCCCAAATATTCAAAAAGTAAAAAACATAATTCCCAATAGAACATGTGTCAAAGAAGATATCTAAAGTAAAATAAGAAAGTATTTTGAAATAAATAAAAATACCAACAAAAAACATCAAAATTTCTGTAATGCAACTAAAGCAGTGTTTCAAGGGAAATTTATAGGATGAAACATCTAATGTTATGTAAAAAGTTATGAAAACTATTACTTCAACTTATAGCTTAACAAAAAAGTAATACAAGTGAAACTCAAAATAAACATAAAAATATCAAAATAGAAATCAATAAAATAGAAAACAAAATCAGTAAAAAAGTAAGCTAAGACAAAAGTTTGTTTTAAAGAACAATGTAGCCTTTGCTGGTGTAGCTCAGTAGATTGAGTACGCGCCTGTGAAGCAAAGAGTCGCTGGTTGGATTCCCAGTCAGGGCACATGCCTGGGTTGCAGGCCAGGTCCCCAGTAGGGACACATGAGAGGCAACCACATATTGATGTTTCTCTCCCACTCTTTCTCCTTCCCTTCCCCTCTCTTTAAAAATAAATAATTTAAAAAAGAAGAACAATGTAATTAATATGGCAGTCACACCTAAAATTGCATATGTTTTTGACATACAATCCCACTGCTAGGAACTGGCCTATGACTATACTCATGAATTTTTGCCAAGATTTATATAATTATAAACAATACATTCTGTATCGATACATTCTGACACCTTATTTTATTTCTATAATATGATTTTATTTTTTCTTGTCATCTTCACCTTGCCCGCTGTTTGTTATACCAAAGAGTTTTCTTAACACTTTTCCTCTGGTTACCTGGAAATTATAAATTCTATTTCCAAAGTATTATTGACTAATCTTGACTTTTCAGTAAACTTATTCAAGTGTATTTTTCTATCTCTCTAGTCGAACATTAGTCTCCCACTAAAAAAAGACAAAGTCTTCAAAACTTTTACACACATCATGTCACACATCTCAAACACAGTATGTTAAATACTCAAACTCTGGATTACCTCCCACTTAAATATGCTCCTCCCTGGTATCCCCATCTCAATAAATACCACCTCTGCCCGCCTTGTTTCTCAAACCAAGTATCTAGGTATCATCCCCAAGGCCACCACCTCAGTCCAAGATACTGTCACTCTTGCCTAGACTACTGTCACAGACCATTCACCATTCATCAGTTTTCCTTTCTCCACTTTGCCTTTTATTTGATTCATGTTTCACAGAGCTGATATAGTGAACTTGTAAAAAAAATAAAACCCAGCTGATACCAACTTCTGGGAAAAACCTTTAATGACATCTTAGCGGATCAGAAAAATAACCCAGACTCTACGTTGTTCTACAAGGCACTTCCTGGCATGGACCCTGCCTCACCTCACATCCTTCTTTTCCTTTCTCTTTATGCCAGTGCCAGTCACACTGGCCTCTATCAGTTTCCTTAACCATTGAACACCTCCTCCCCGCCCATATGCCAGGCCCTTTTCTTACTATTCTCTGCTCAGAATAACCTTCCTTGTAACTTCTCGAATGCCTGGCTCATTGTCCCTCCTCAGATTTCATCTCAAAACTCATGTCATCACAGAGACCTTTTTGATCACCCTATATAAAGGGACTCCCTTGTTACTCTCTGGTTTCTCACTTGTATTTTAGTCTTTTGTAGCACTTAACATAATCTGCATTTTTCTTTGATTATTTATTGTTTGTATCCTTTGTAAGGAATTTAACACAGTTAAATTGTTCGGTTTGTTCACCTCTGCATATCTCAGGGCTCAATAACATACGTATTAGCTGAATGAATTAATTTATCAACATAGAATTATAAAGATTAATATAGGTCACTGAAACTGTCAAATCATTATATTTGTACACCTGAAACTAATGTGATATTGTATGTCAACTATAATTAAAAATAAATTTTGTAAAATTTGAAAAATAAACCAAAAGGAAATAGAAAAATTGTTTTTTAAATATATATATACACATATGTACAAAAAGAGAGGGATAGCTGGCTTCAATTGCTTAAACAATTGTGAAACTAGTTTTCACAACAGGCTTTATGAATAAAAAGGAGGAATTTCAATTGTGTCATTTGGCTTTCCTTCAGGTAAGTAGATAAGGTGTAGATAATCAAGTCAGGGCCTTTAAGATCGCCAAAGCAAGAGATGATACACCGGGAATGTCACCAAACACACCTACCTTTTCTTTCTCTTATTGTTTTGGTATTCCCTTAGGCTCTGATTTGTTTTCTTCCATCTCAATGCCCAATGAGGCAGCTGTGCACCTTGCTTAGTTTACTGTATTCTTACTTGAGCTCAAAGAAGACACATAAGGACACTACAACAACACACACACACACACGATCCCTAGTGATATACAGATGTAAAAAATTCTGAACAAAATGTTAGCAAACTGAATTCAATAAAGTATTAAAAGAAGCATACACCATTACCAAAGGGGATTTACCCTGAGATAGATGTAGGAATGGTTCAACATACACAAATCAATAAATGTGATATACTGTATTAATAGAAGGTAAAAATCACATGATCATCTCAATAGATGCAGAAAAGCATATGATAAAATACTTTCATGATTAAAATTGAACAGACTGGGTATAGAAGGAACATACCTCAATGTAGTAAAGGCCATATATGACAAACCTACAGCTATCATTATACTCAACAGTGAAAGGTTGGAAGCTTTCTTCTAAGATCAGGAACAAGACAAAGGGACTCACTCTCACCACTCTTATTCAGCATAGTATTGAAAATCTTCCCTGGTTGGTGTGGCTTGGTGGATTGAGTGCCAGCCTATGTACCAAAGGGTCATCAGTTCAATTCCCAGTCAGGGCACATGCCTGGGTTGCAGGCCAGATCCCCAGTAGGGGGCATGTGAGAGGTAACCACACAGTGATATTTCTCTCTCTCTCTCCCTCCATTTCCCTCTGTCTACAAATAAATAAATAAAATCTTTAAGAAATAAAAAAAAAAGAAAATCCTAACTAGAGCAAATAGGCAAGACAAAGGAATAAAAGGCATACAAATTGCAATACAGGGAGTAAAACTGTTATTCTATGTAACTGATACTTCCTTATGTATTAAAAAATCCCAAAGCTTGAGTCAGATGTCCCATCCAGAGGGGTTCTATATTCTGAGAATGAGGTTGGCGTCCCCTGACCAATACCTAATGGGAAGATATGTGATCATGTCTACCCACATCCTCCCCCGACTCCACATTGGGAATTTCCCCAGGGTCCCACTAGGAAGACCGATCATCGTCTCTGCAGGGGGTATGTGCACTGTGCACATGGTATGGTTTCAGATGACTCTGTTTAAATGTATCGATCAATTCCAAACAATCTTTTTACCATTTCCCAAAAGTTCCTCAAAAAGCAACTATTTCCGTCTTCCTCTTTTTTTGGTCATAGATTTTTTTCCTTTAGTAATTTTTTGTTATTTCAAAAGGAATTTGAAGACAGGGAGGAATGGTAATACTGCATTTTCAGTGTGCCCTCTTGAGCAGATAATCATTAAGCACTATTCTCAGTAATCCCCACTGTACATTTCAAGAAAATTAGCCATTCATGGTGGGTTTGGGAAAAGAGCACCATAATAACTTGTTTGCCTGATGAACATTTCAATCAATCTAATTTGCGATGCTCTGTAAGAAGTAAAATTGAAGTTATGCAAATATAAGGGACTACTAGAGTGTGGGACCAAATTGAACTCTTCGAGAATGGAAGTCATGACATTCTCATTTCTCTAGTCCCAATGAACAAGTTATCCACAGTGCCAGGATTTTTTACATATTCAGGGACTGTCTGTTGAATGACTGAAAATAAAGTTTAACATTTCTAACATTTGCACTGAATTTTAAGCAGCTGGGACACAGTTTTATATGCCTTTTTGGCATTGGCTCAACACTTACATAAGTTTGGAGGCCTACCAATTAATCTGCATTTTCAAGTAGTCCAAGTATGACTACATAACTTACAATTTTTAAGTCACATTTGTTTACTTTGTACTTCCCTGATAATTAAAAATGACTGTAAGAAGAAGTGAGGAGTACGGACACCAGAAAAATATTATCCCTACTAGAAGGACAAGCCTGTCATCATGCACCAACTTTAAAAAATAAGTAAAAGCATGATTTTATTGGGTGATATATAAAGATCCAAAAAAGTCTGAAAAACATTGCTATGCTGATTAATAGTCAGAATATTTTTATAGAAATTCCCAAAACAAGTTTGTGAGAAAGTGTTACCCTTTCTATCTTTTTTTTTTTGGCTTGTGTTCGATTTTAGTTATTTTAATCAGTGTTTTTTCCAAGCTTAATGATGTTGTTTGCTAGTCTCCCCATGTTACATCAAATTAATTTGAATACCCTCTGAGACATCTAAATAGCAATTGCAGTAAATATTCATCATGTGGAATTAATAATGGCATCTTGAAATTTTCTGGGGTTTTTTATGAGCTCTTTTTACCACAAAGAACCATCACCCAAAATGGTATTAAAAACAAAGGAGAGGCCATAGCTGATTTTTTTTTATCACAACAACAAAAGAAAAGGCAGAACTGTGAAATCACCCTGTTGACAAGTTCTGAATAAACTCACTTTCAAAGCTTAAAGGCTTATCAGGTATGTTGGGAATAGCAAAACCTGGATTTATGATTACTCAGACAATAGTTCTAACATAAAATAAACTAAATAATTATAAATTGACCATATAAATAAAACATCTTCAATTACTAATTTCTGATGCAATAAAATTTCAAATTGGAGTTTTCTATTAATCCCAGGTATTTATCAGACTTATAAGGCAAAAATTGAAATTTCCCATCAGATGTTAATTATATAGAGCAAATAAAGAGGCTTTGCAACTTCTGGTCAAGATGTAGGTATAGGTGGACATACTTCACCTCCTTGTGTAACCATAGAAAGAATTACAACCAGATCTCAAAACTAGTAACACCCAGAACCATTGGAAAATTGAACTATATAGAAGTCTGACAACCAAGGACTTAAAGAAGACACATTCATCCAGATGGGTAGGAGGGGTGGAGTTGCGGAGATGGAAGGAGAGGTGGTGTGGCATGAAAAGGTGGTGGCAGTGGTGGCACGGATGGGAAGGACACCTTGGAAGCAAGTAATCCAATCCTAGCCCTAGGCCAGACCGCACAGCCCAGGGTCCCAACACACAGAAGATAGATCCATGTTACCTCTGGCTGTGAAAACCAGTGGGGGCTGAAGCAGTAGAAGAAAACTGCCAAATTTTTACCACTTAAAGGGCCAACATGGTCTTAGAATGTACCCAAACCCAGCTATTCTGGGATTCACACCAGGGTAGCAGCTGAAAGAGTGCCAGTTGCACATGGAAAGGGGGTGAAGTGACTGGAAACGGCATAAGCACCAGGCAAACTGCCAGAAGCCAGGCAGTGGCACTGTCCCCTCTCACTCTCCCCACACAGCCACAAAGTGGTGAACAGGGCTGCCCTGACCTGATAATTTCCTAAAGCTCAGCCCCACACAATTTACAGGTGTCTTTTCTTCATAGGCCATGTTACTGTGACAGGGAATAAAAGCAGCTCTACCAAATACAATAAACAAACACAGGAAGGCTGCTAAATTGAGGAGACAAAGGAAAATGGCCCAAATGAAAGAACAGAAAAAAAGAACTAAGCAAAACAGAGAGAGACAGCCTATCAGATTCAGAATTCAAAACACCAGTGATAAGGATGCTTAGAGATCTCATTATGGCAAATACACAAGGAAAGAAATGAAGGCTATACTAAGTGAAATAAAGAAAAATCCACAGGAAACCAACAGAGAAGGGAAGGGAGCTGGGATTCAAACCAATGATCTGGAACATAAGAGATATACATTCAACCAGGATAAAAAAAAGAAACAAGAATTCAAGAAAGTAAGGATAGGCTGAGGAACCTCTGGGACATCTGCAAATATGCCAATATCTGAATCACAGGGTGCCAGAAGGAGAAGAGGAAGATCAAGAAACTGAAAACATATTTGCCAGAAGGAGAAAAGGAAGAGCAAGAAATTGAAAACATATTTGAAAAAATAATGAAAGAAAACTTCCCTAACTTGGCAAAGGAAATAGGCATACACATCCAGAAAGCACAGAGAGTCCCAAAAAGTTAGACCCAAAGAAAGTCCACATCAAGACACATCATAATTAAAATGCCAAAAATTAAAGATAAAGAGAGAATCTTAAAAGAAGCAAGAGAAAAGCAGAGAGTTACCTATAAAGGAGCTCCCATAAGACTACCAGCTGATTTCTCAAAAGAAACATTGCAGGCAAGAATGGACTAGCAAGAAGTTATTCAAAGTGGTGAAAAGCAAGGATGTACAGCCTAGATTACTCCATCCAGCAAAGCTATCATTTGGAATGGGAAGGCAGATAAAGTGTTTCCCAGACAAGGCAAAGCTAAAGTAGTTCGTCACCACCAAGTCATCATTACATGAATGTTAAAGGGACTTTTTTAAGACAAAGATCAAAACTATGAACATTAAAAAGGCAACAAAATCACAACTATCAACAACTTAATCTAAAAAAACCACCTAAGCAAACAATCAGAACAGGAATAGAATCACAGATATGGAGATTCTCATTTGGAGGGTTATCAGCTGAGAGGGGGTAGGGGGAAAACTAGGAAATGGTACAGAGATTAAGAAGCATAACTGGTGGGAACAAAATAGACGGGGGGAGTTAAGAATGGCATAGGAAATGGAGAAGCCAAAGAACTTGCATGTGGGACCCATGGACATGAACTAAAGGGTGAGGGACTGCTGAAGGGAAGGGGGGGGTATAGGGCAGAGGGGCTAAAGGGAAAAAAAACTGGGACATCTGTAATAGCATAATCAATGAAATATGCTTTGTAAAAAGAAGCTTTAGAGAATGATGTTATGTGATTTTTCCATAAATCAGAAAAGCTTTTCCTATAAATCACGTCACATTTAATTAGCATATCTTGTTTATGTTATCAAATGTAATAGAGAAGAAAAATAAAGAAAAAGGAGGAAAGATGAATAAAATCAAATAACAGAAGACTTGAGGTCACTGAGATTTTTAAAACTGTGCTTTATAGTTTGGTGTTGCTTACTTGCTTTTGGCATATATTTTTGCTTTTCACGCTTAAAATAAACTTTAAAAGCTAGAAAAATAACTAGATTTGCCAATTGTTGTGGTTACTTTTCTTCCTGCCACTATTCTTATTAGCATCTACTTGGAAAAAGAAGAGGTTCCAAGGATTGATGACAGTAATTTTATTTCTATTATTAAATTTATTTTATGGAACTGTTAGGACATTTCAAAACTTTGTGCTAGCTTGATATAAAAATTAATATATTTAAAATTTGTCTCTAGTAACTGCTAGATGTTTTTAAATGCACAAATTTCAAACTAGAATAAAGAGAAAAGAACAAAGAAAACTCAATGAATTAAGTGAAAGGCAGAAAAATTTTAAAAATAAACCAACCCTTCTGCGAAACTTCAGGAAAACAATAATGTAGATCTGGATAAATACAGACAGTCTGTTAGTTAGACTGACTTTATAGCCTATTTGAGGCACAATTCACACAATTTCTCCTTTATAGCCTTTTCTTACAACTCCATTAAATACCAAAGTTAAAGGGTCCACTAGTTCCATATTCCTGGCAAATATACGAGTTTCCATTTTGTCAAACATTTGGAAATTAAATGTTGGTATTTTTCTCATAATTATTGTCAAGAAACATTTCCTTAGGGATATCAAACTGACTGCCACTGGAAGGGACATATTTCTCCATTTGTTCTTCTTCCAGAGACTGTTTCCCTTGCCACCTCTGTGCCAATTGGTAGTGAAAACACATTTCAACAAATTAAAGCTAACAATCTGCGCAACAGACACCCACTGCCTTTCAAAACATGCCAAAGAAATGTCACTGGTTCCACCAGTACAATTTGAATTTAGATGCAATTAGACTGGCCTGTTTTATTTGCTGAACTTGATCTGTTTGCTGCTATTTGTTACAGAGCCTTCTATTTCACTGGAATGTTTATTCCAAAGCCACCATTAAAAACTGTTCTTATAAGAACACATGACTTTTCAGAAACTCTTCACAAGCAAAGACTCTTCTTGTCTCCTAATGATGTGCATGAGTCAATATACACACATATGGGGGCCAAACTACAGTTTCCAATAATAGCTAAGAAATTGGAATTTTGAAAAGAAGTTTAACTTGGGGCATTAATTCTACTAGTAATTGTAGACAGATAGTTTCTAGAAAGAGTTCAATAAAACACAAAATTAAAAATGAGATGAAGATTGCAACAGATGGTTTCCTTTTTTTTTTCTGTCTTGGTGGAAAAAATGGAAAATCTGACAATGTACACTAAAATCTGTAGAAGTCCAAGTCCCTGTTGCTTAAGAAGAATTTATTTGGATGGACTTTATAGGCCATGTGGCAGAATGGGAAGCTCAGTAAGACCCAAATATTGTT
>PVKM010041684.1:0-13044 GCA_004027735.1 Carollia perspicillata
TTTCTTTAGCTGTTCTTCTGTCATGAACACTTGGGTTGCTCCCACCTTTTGACTATTGCAAATAATGCTGTTGTGAAAATCTATGTAAAATATCTTTTCAAGGCCCTGCTTTCAATTCTGAGTATATACCCAGAAGTAGAATTGCTGGATCATAAGACAGTTCCACGCGTAATTTTTTGAGGAACCGCCATCCTGTCTCCCAAAGCTGCTGTTCCCATTTTCCTTCCCACCAACAGTGCACAGGGTCATAGTTTCTCCACATCCTCACCAACACTTTTCTGTTTTATTTTTCATAATAGCCATCCTAATGGGTGTGAGGTGGTAAAACTAGCTGCATTTTTTTTAATCTCACTTTTGTAATTGTTTTTGTAATTTATAGTTCTTCAAGTCATCACTTCTTGATCTTGGCTATATCTACTCCCCAGTATCCCAAAACAGGCATATGAATTATCCTCTCAAAGTTACACCTATGGCTGCCCCCAGCACTCTTTCAGGGCTCAGTACCCACACAGGGAAGTCAGGAGCTTCCCAACTTCCTGTGTGGAAGCCCGGGGCAGGAGTCTGGGGAAAGCCCCAGGCCTATCCCTCCACAGGTCTGTGACCTTGAATAGTCACTTGCCTCCTGGGCCTGCTTCCTGTAACTTCAAAACCAGAACAATACCCACCTCTTAACTCCCTTACAGAATTGGAGCCCTGGAGATAAAATGGCACTTGGAAGTCTACAACAATAGCAAAGCCTCTGGGTTTGTCAAGATTAAAAAAGCCAAAAGAGAAAAGGGCGGGTCCTGCTTCTTAGCAATGCATGTAGGCAATTTCAGAGCTCAAGTTCATGAAAACCAATTGAATTACATTGAATTATGGGAGAGGCAGCTCTGTCATTTGCAACCATGGATTGTTTGAAATCCCTTTAGAGGAAAATTAAAATATTTCACAGAGGGCAATAAAATGCCAGGTATTTTGAAGATATAATTGCTCGGCTGTCTTGGGCAAATAAGTAATTAGGCCTTTTTATTTACATCCTCCATGTTGTTATTTTCTTGCATTAGTGGTGGGGGAAAGTACTACTGTGGAAAATACATAAAACTCTGGAAATCACTGGAAGGTTAACTGTAAAAATTGTTAAAAAATAAAAATATGCATATATAAATTTTAAAAGCACAACATAATAGCATACTACAGAGACAAAGGGGAGTGCTCAGAATTTATGTTCCCAAACTTCAGAAATGGGAAGCTGTATCAGAGATTCCTTTGCTTTCAAGTCAAATCCCACAAAAGAGCCTGGAAGAGAGAGCCTTCCAGGGCTCGTGATGCTGGAGACATAGTCTGCCATGGCCTGAGCATCGGGGGTGTCCTGAGCCTTCTTTCCACCCATGCAGCTCTGCCTTGCTCTACCCTCCCTCATCATGGTCCACTTCATGGAAAGGGTTGCAAAGAATTATTTTTCTCTCAGATGGAGATCACCTTCTCCAGTCTCTCCATTTCACAAATGAGGAACTGAGGACAAGGGGTTAGGGTCTAAGGCTCAGTCCTTCCTATGAATACCTAGGTCTCAGGATGGTCATGCTATCAATGCCCATAACCCCACAAGGCTTGGGTCAGCTCCTGGGCCTAAGCACTAACTCTAGAAGGTAGGGAGAGGCAAGCGACATGTCCAGTTCCTGTCCTGTCCCCCACATAGCCAGCTCATTTTGTCATCTTCTGGGGCCCACTTTTCTGTCTGGGCTGCTCTTTTGAACAATATGAGGGAGGCTGAAGATGAGGCTGAAGAGGGTTTGCGTGTAAGCCTGGTCTGAGACCCATGAAAAGCCACTAATGGGAAGGGAGGAGGAACTCAGACATATTCATAATTATTCCTCTTCAAAATCTCTCTAGGATTTGGGTTTATCTGTGGTGCCTTTTACCACTCCTGAAGCCACCTTCACATGAGTGGCTGCATGTTAATTTTGTGCAAGTAGTGTGAGTGGTTGTAGACACATGTGTGCAGGTGCATGAGAGAGGTGAGTTTACCTGCAAATAGGAACTTCCGCAGCCTTCTCCTAATCCCACAAGCACCCATAAGGAGGTGTCTTGTTGTAACCTGTTAACCTATACCTTCCCCACCAGAGTGGTCTACATTGAGCCATCCAGCAAATAATTGGTAAGTATCCACTGTATACTGGGCTCTGTGCTGGCCCCTGAGAACCCAGAGAGGGAAAGGATATAACAACTTTTACTCAGGGCAAGACAGACTGATGAAGCAATTTTTGAAGAGAGAGATTTCAGCTTGTCCTTAAAGGGCAAGGAAGGGGTTGCCTGGGAGGGAGAGGAACAGACCAGTGTCGCAGGAACAGAGGTGTAAAGCAGCTCCTGTTCAGGCAGCCACCCGAGGAGGTGAGAGGTGCTGGTGGGGGAAGTTGTCGGTGATTCACTGAGAGTCTTGGGGCAGGAGCTGTGGTGTTCATGCAGCCCAGCACCTAGTGGAGGGCCAGCGCTTAGCCAGTGCTTAAGAGCATGTGCCAAATGAGTGGGGAGGAGGACAAAGAAGGGAGCAGAGAATGAAGAAGTAAATTATGGCTTATTCACAGAATGGAATTCAGAGAGTGGTTAAAACTAGCACCATAAACACAGATGACTCTAAAAAATGTAATGGTACATGAGTGAAGCAAGAAGCCTTCAACATGCAAAACAGCACTACACATACACACACACACGTTAGGTTAAACTACATCAAATTGCCAATGCTTGACCATCCTGACATAGAAAAAGAGCGTTTCATTTGGTTGAACCTAAGTTGAGATCACAAGAACTGATGCATCCATAGTATGGAATACCACTCAGCAACGAAAAGGAACAAGCTATTGACACATGCACCAGCTTGACTAGATCTTGAGGTGACTGTGCTGAAGCCAGTCTTCAAAGTTTATGTACTGTATGATTCCATTTTTATAACATGCTTGGGATGGCAAAAGTATAAAGATGGAGAACAAGTTAGTGGTTACCAGGCCCAGGGAGGGTGAAGGAAGGGAGGTGACTGTAGCTATGAAAGGGTGGCACAATGACCCTCATCACAAACTGTTGTGTATCTTCACAGTGGTGGTCACAGGAATTCACATATGAGGCCATTGCACAGAATTAAAGACATACACATACCCACACATGAATGCATATAAATCTGGTAAAATCTGAATAAGGTCAGTTTGATTGTCAGTGTTAATGTCTTCATTGTGATGTTATATGACAGTCATACTGGAGGTGAGCACTTCAAGAAACTGGGTGAAGAGTATGTGACATCTCTCTGTGTTATTTCTTATTGTATGTGATTCTAGAACTCTCTCACAATAAAAAGTTAGGACACACAAGGTAGGGATTCCTGTGAAGATTGTGGTGTAGGTGAATGCAGTATTCAGAACTCCCACCACCACATCAGAATTACACCTCAATTATGGAACAACCATCATTCATAACCATCTGAAATCTAGCTGAACAGAAGTCCTACAACTGAGGATATAAAGAAAAAGCCACATTGAGACTGGTAAGAGGGGCGGAGACTCAGACTGGTCTCACACACATGTGTAGCAGTTAAAAATCAAAAGGGATATCTCAGCTACAGAGGCTCCCACTAAGGAGCAAGAGGTCCCAGCCCAGGGTTCTGGTGCTGGGAAGAGAAGTCCCCACAACTGCTGTCTGTAAAAACCAGCAGGGACTATGGCTAAGGAAGACAGGACTTCTGGAGCCCCAGGTGTTCCTCTTAAAGGGCCCATACATGAACTTACTCAAGACTCACTTGCTCTGAGCTCCAGCACTGGGGTAGCAGCTCGAAAGGCACCAAGGGCATACAGGGAGGAACTGAATTGTCTAGCATCGGGGAGAGGCAGCTTTCTCCCACACAGAAGTGCTGGCAGAGGCCGTTATTTTTTCACTGAGCCCATCCACACAAGCAGGCACCATATCTGAGTCTCCATCAACCTTGCTAACACTGTTAGCCCAACCTTGGTGATTCCCTGAGACCCTGCCTCACACAACTTTCAGGCCTATCCAAGCCATTTTCAGTGGCTTTTCCATAGTAGTGGCCTCTCTTGCCTCATACTTCAGAGTTTCCTAAAATCTCTCAAACAAGCAGCATCTGACCTTTGCATACCCTGTATCTCTTGCTAACTGGCCCCAGACCTGGCAATAGCAACAGCCAGCCTTGGCACCTCTGGGCACCTCCAAGCCCAGCACAAGTAGCAGCCATCTGCAGATCACCCTGTACTCGTGCTGTGTGACCCCAGGCAGGGCACAGGCAGTGGCTGACCTTGCACCTCCCAGGAGACCCCAGACCAGTGCACCTGAGGAACAACTTCAGACCACACAGGATTACAGTACTATCACCTCCATGAGCAACACATTCAAGGGCCAGGCTCTGCAGGCACCAAATCCCCAGTGAAGCAAGTCCTACTCCATAGGGTGGGCCCCTACACAGCAGCTCCTTGCTGTAGTCACAGCTGGTCCTCACATCTGATCAGACTAGAGGTCATTTCCTCCCAGTGACATGCCAATAGCAATCAAGCCTCAACTACAACAGTACAGTGCACATCTGGAGCACCCAGCTCTAGTGACTGGGGAGGCTGTGCCACTAGGCCCTATGGGACACCTACTACATACAGCCATTCTACCAAGCCCAGAAGACATAGCAGCTCTACCTAATACATAGAAACAAACACAAGGAGAAAGCCAAAATAAAGAGATAAAGAAACAGGTCCCAAGTGAAAGAACAGGAGAAATCCTCAGAAAAAAAATAATAATAAAAAATAAAATGTAGGCAGGCAAACTGTCAGATACAGAGTTCAAAAAAATGGTTATAAGGATGCTGAGGGAACTTAATGAGAACTTTAATAACATAAAAAAAGACATGGAACCCTAACTGGTCTGGCTGAATGGATTGAACAGTGGACTGAGAAGCAAAGGGTCTATGGGTTGATTCCCAGTCAGGGCACATGCCTGGGTTTCAGGCCAGGTCCCCAGTAAAGGGCACACAAGGGACAACCACACATTGAAATTTCTCTCCCTCTGTTTGTCTCTCTCTTCCCCTCTCTGTAAAAATAAATAAAATCTTTTTTTAAAAAAAAGACATGGAAACTGTAAAGAAAGACAGTCAGAAATAAAGAATACACTAACTGAAATGAATACATTACAGGGAATCAACAGTAAAGTAGATGAAGCAGAGATTCAAATCAGCAATTTGGAATATAAAGAAGCAGAAAATATCCAATCAGAACAGCAAAAAAGGAAAAAAGAATCCAAAAAAATTAGGATAGTATAAGGAATTTCTGGGACAATATCAAGCCTACCAACATTCATAACACAGGGTACTGGGGGAAAGAGAGAGCAAGGAATTGAAAATGTATTTGAAAAAAATAATGATGGGAAACTTCCCTAACCTGGTGAAGGAAATAGACATACAAATCCAAGAAGCGCAGAGAGTTCCAAACAAGGTGAATCTAAAAAGGCCCACACCAAGACACATCATAATTAAAATGCCAAAGGTTAAAGACAAAGAGGGAATCTTAAAACAGCAAGAGAAAAGCAGTAGTTACCTACAAGGGAGCTCCCATAAGACTGTCAGCTGATTTCTCAACAGAAACTTTGCAGGTCAGAAGGGACTGGCATAAAATAGTCAACGCAATGAAAAACAAGGACCTACAACCAAGATCACTCTACCCAGCAAAACTTTTATTTAGAATCAAAGGACAGGTAAAGAGCTCCCCAAACAAGAAAAACTAAAGGAGTTCATCACTACTAAATCAGTATTATAAGAAATGTTCAAGGGTCTTCTTTAAGAAAAAGGAAAAAGATCAAAAATATGAATAATAAATGGCCATAAAAAAGAACAAAATCTTAACCATTTGTGACAGCATGGATAGACCTAGAGGGTAATATGTTAAGTGAAATAAGTCAATCAGAAAAAGACAAATACCATATAGGTTCACTTATATGTGGAATATAAAAAACAATATAAGTAAACAAACAAAGCAGACACAGACTCATAGATACAGAAACAGGCTATGGTTGCCAAAGGGGAGGATGGTTGGGGGTCTGGGTGAAAAAAGTGAAGGGATTGAGAAGTACAGCTTGGTAGTTACAGAATAATCATGGGATGTAAAGTACAGCAAAGGGAATATAGTCAATAATATAGTAATAACTATGTATGATGCCAGCGGGTACTGGAAATATCAAGGGGATCACTTTATAAAGTATATGATTGCCTAACCACTATGCTGTACACCCAAAACTAATACAAAATAATATTGAATGTAAAGTGTAATTGAAAAAAAAATTGTTAAAGAATTTGTAAATTTCCTTGATGATTCTGGGTACAGCCAGGATGGAGAATCATGGGTCTATAAGAATACTGGCCTGGCTTAGTTGCATCATAACAAGAGAGTTACTGGATGCTTCCAGGGAGCAGGGAGGTAGGGAGTGGCGTTGCTACTGATGGTGAGGCAGGGCAGGGTAGAGGTGGGAGGAAGGCTTTATGGTCATGTCCCATGACTGCTCTGTACTTGTCAGGATTAATACCTATTGGAAAGTGTTGTGAGCTGAATCATGTCCCCCCATATTCATATGTTGAAGTCCTAACTTCTGGTGCCTCAGAGTGTGATGGCATTTGGAGATAGTGTTTTTAAAGAGTTGTAAGGGTGAGCCAGTATAACTGGTATCCTTATAAGAAGAGGAGATTAGGACACAGACGTGTATAGAAGGAAGAGCATGTGAAGAGACAGGGAGAAGACAGCCACCTGCAAGCCAAGGAGTGAGGCCTCAGAAAAAAACCCTGCTGACACCTTGATCTCGGACTTCTGGCCTCTGGAACTATGGGAAAATAAATTTCCACTGTTTTTTTTTTTTTTAAAGACTCACAAGGTAATGATTACTGCTAAACTTAAGATAGAGGTTCTTTCTGGGACAAGAAGTGGATTATGCAGATGGAGAGAGATACACAGGGAGATTCATCATTTTCTGTCTTGTTTTCCTTCTTAAAAAAGAAAAATCTGAAGCAAATATGGCATAATGCCTAGGCTCTACAAAGCTGGATGGTGGGTGCACAAGAGTTTCTCTTCTTATTCTCTATCACATTTTTATGTTTGAAATAGCTCATATATTTTAAAAAAGCTGATCTTGCACAACTCCTTGCATCCGAGCCCAGGATTATGTCTGGGATACAGAGGGCTAAGGGTGCAGGGGGAGGGCAAAGGGCTGGCTGAAAGGAGAGAGGGTGGCCAGAGCCTGGCCCCCACCTCCCAGACCACAAAGGCTACCCTCTCTGAGCTTCCCCGACCTTTCTTCACAGCCTCCAGAGAAGGAGGGTGCCCTGCCTCGGCAGGTGGGCAACAAGACTGAGTGTGGCCTGCTGGGCTTTGTGCTGGACCTGAAGCAGGACTACGAGCCCGTGCGCAACCAGATGCCAGAGGAGAAGCTATACAAAGTATACACGTTCAACTCTGTGCGCAAGTCCATGAGCACAGTCATCAAGCTGCCTGATGAGAGTTTCCGCATGTACAGCAAGGGTGCGTCTGAGATCGTGCTCAAGAAGTAAGTGGCACAGTGAGCAGGCAGGGGAGCAGGGAGCCAGAGACTATGGAGTGACACAGCTCGGACTGCCCTGTAGGCCTGGCCAGAGGAGCCATCTGACACCGGAGGCTCAGAGAGGGCCCTGCCCACTGTCCCACAGCAAGACCACCTCTGGGACCACTATTTCCTCTTTAAAATGTCTATAGAGAGTCCTCTTCCTCCTTCTCTTTTAGTAGGAAGTTCTACACATTAACAGTTAGATCTCTCTTAGTTCACTTCCCTCAATATAGATTTGGTTGATGGTAGTGATTTTCACTGTTAGCCAGTCTCCTCTGACTCCAGGTGCTAGAAAAAAGCCTGGGGAACTAAGCAAGTCACTCATCCACTCTAGCTCTCAGTTTCCCCACTTATACTTTGAGAGGATTTATCTAGTCCAGTGGTTCTGAACCCTGGCTACATGCTGGAACCACCCTAGTGAGCTTTCAAGAAACCATTGTTTCCTGGACTCACCCCAGACACACTGAACGGGAAACATCTGTGGTAGGGCTTGCATGTGGGTGTGCATTTATTCATTGTTTCCACATGCCACTAGAGTATGCAAGCAGGGTCAATAACCACTGGCCTAAGTTTTAGATCCTTTGAAAGCCATTTTAGTTGTGGAACTATTTTTTCATGTGAAATTTTGTGAATATAAAAGAGATCAAAGTAAACCTGCTCTTGCTGAGTGGACTGGGGCAGATATTACAGAAGGCTGACTGATTTCTTTTTGACTGGTCCTGATTTCATTCCCACCTGGGGCCCATGGGGCCTGAACCAGCCCTGAAGCATTATGGCAGATGGACTGGTGGGGCACTGGATGACCCATCACAGCCAGATGGGCATCCCTGGGGAGGGGAAGGTGAGCTTGAGCAAGTCAGAGGGAAGATCCTCAGGCCCCCGGATGGACCTTATCCATTTCCATCCTGTCCTCCCTCAGATGCTGCAAAATCCTCAATGCAGCAGGTGAGCCCAGGGTCTTCCGGCCCCGTGACCGGGATGATATGGTGAAGAAGGTGATTGAGCCCATGGCCTGTGATGGGCTCCGCACCATCTGTGTAGCCTTCCGCGACTTCCCCGGCAGCCCCGAGCCTGACTGGGATAATGAGAATGACATTCTGAACGACCTCACCTGTATCTGTGTGGTGGGCATCGAGGACCCTGTGCGGCCTGAGGTAGGCAACACTACCCTACCCCCCGCCACCACCACCAGCAGATCAGGGAAGAGGGTCAAGGCTGGGAGTCTAGTTGGCTGGGTGACCTGGCATAAAGTTGCCTCACCTCTCTGAGGCTTAGTTCCCCTGTGATGCCCACAGGGTCTTCTCTTTACCGGCTCTTAAACATTCAGACTCACCAGACCAGCACAGGCCAAAGTTGGCATCAATCTGCTCAGGTTATACCGTAGAAACCACAGCCTACAAGCAGTCCTAGAACCATTCACCTAGTCACACTAGGCCTTCCCACTGGCCCCCAGAGGGACAGGTGTGAGGGCTGCCCTGCCTTAGAAGCCCCTTGACGTATAGGAGCCAGGATCTCCTGTAACAAATTCATAGGACTCCTAGGTCTCTGCAAAGGAGATGCCATAACAAGGTCACCAGACTCAGAAAAACCCGAAGTATGGTATCCCCATCAGCATTTAGGGTTCTCCCCATCAAGATCCAGATTACCAGTCAGTTCACACTCGCCAGCTCACCTAGGGTCACAACGGACAGTCTGCCTTTATCAGGTTTCCAAGGGAACAGAGCCAGAAAGTTAGCAAAAGGTCAGATTCTCAAGTAGAAGGGAAGGGGGATCATAGCAGCACAGCCCTCCCCATAAGGATCAAGGGAGGTGATGCACGAAGTACACCCACTGTGGTGCCCAGTTTACAGTAGGTCTTCAGGCTCCTTTAGCTGAATCTGAGCCAAGAATTCAGCACTGGGGATTTGTAGGGTTGGAAGGATGGGGTGCAGGTGGTTAGTCAGGCTGCCCAAGCCAGTGAGAGGTTGTGGGGAGAGGAGAGAGCAACCTCAAGTCTCCAAAACACTTCAGTGGGCAGCAGAGCTCAGGACATGAGACAAGGTACAGGAGGGATCGGCCTCCACTTCCTCCAAGGACTAACACAGCTCCTGAGTCCAGACTCAATTCCCTGGCCAGGCCCTGGCTGGGTCCAGATTGGCCATGGCTGTAGCATTTGGTGACAATACCCCAGGGGCCATCTTCCTCCACCAAGGGCACCTTCAGTCTTCCCCACTTGCCCTGACTCCATTTTCTGGGGGCCTCTGGGCATTCCTTGCCCCTCTTGAAACCTCTGTTTTCCCTTCTTTCAAGTGAAAGTGGGTAGACAAAATGCCAACCAAGTTTCCAGCCCTGATGTTGGTTCCAAAGACCAAAAGAAACAAGAAGGTCACAGACATGGACTTTCACATTCAGGCAACAGGGAGAGAGGTCAAGAGTGTGAGCTCAGTCATCAAACAGACCTGGCATGCTGAGTCCTAACATTACTGGCTGGCTGTGTGACCTTGGACCAGTTACATAATCTCTCTGAGCCTGTTCCCTCATCTGTTAATGTGATAATAATAGTATTCACTACACACACACACACACACACACACACACGTACAGGAAATACTGTGCAACTTCAGACCATGCACATACAAGCAACAAGCAGAGTGGCTGGCACAAGATAGCTGGTCCATAAGTGTGGGTCCCCTTCCTCTCTGCCCCTCCCAGTACAGTCATTATTCTGGGTCCAGTGACACAAACAGACCCTGATAAGAAGCCTGGCTTACGGAAGGTGCTCGATAAGTGTTTGTGAAAGGAATGAATGAGAACAGATGGGACTTAAACCCCAGTCTTCTAACACTGTGCCTGGTGCTCATCTTATACACACACACACACCCCTCCGCACCCTCACCCACAGCCTAAACAGCAAAGGCAACTAATGCCCTGGCACTTGGCACCAGAGCCCATGTGTTTCCCTGCTGACTACATCTCCCCTCGGAGAGACAGGCCATTTTTCAGCGCCCCCATGGAATGCCTGCTCATTCACAGCTGCTAGTGGGTTCAGGCTTCACCATGATGTGTTATCTCCTTACAAGCCATGGAGACGTGTCCCTGCATGGTGTGTGAGGCCCGCCTGCAGCTGCCCTGATCGTCCCATCCCCAGAATCCCCCTCCGGCCCCACATGCCCAGAGCCGATGGCTCCTCACCCTGCCTTGAAAACACCACTGAAGTGGGTGGAAAGCAGCACTGGACACACACTTTTTTGGCCATGACCAAAAAAATGATAAGAAATGTATTTTATGGCTGACTCATTAAACACACATGCTTAACCAAAATGAGAATCTCACAAAGTCATGTGATTCACTTAAGTATTTCTCATTCTCTTTCTTTCCTTTTGAAATGCTGGCCACCACCCACAAAACTGATTTTACAATCCACTAACGGGAGGAGGGAAGGGCAACTTAAGGTTTGCACTGCTGATCTAGTCTTAACACCTTCCCACACCCCCAATTTGTAGACGAAAACACCGAGGCCCAAACATAGAGAGTGACATTCCCACAGTCTCATTCTAAGTGGCTGTGGGAATCCAGATTGGAACAGGTTTTCTGCTTTCCTGACCCAGGACTTTGTCCTGGGTGCCGCAAAAAAGGAAAGGCAAGTAGCTCTTAGTCAGGAGGGTGAGGAAAGGAGAGAGGAGGCCTGAGAGGGGCAGAGCCGGGTCCTGGGCATTTTCTTTGGCAGCATGGTCATCCAGAGACTGCCCCTCTCTATGCCTCAGTCTCCCCATCTGTAAAATGGGAGCTTGGCCCAGGTGCTCCTACAGTCCCTTCCAAGTTCTGACCTTCTGAGCCAGCTGACTGGACGGCTTCCCTTCACGCCTTTCTTCACTTCCTTCAGTTAACACACCCCTGCTGGTGACCTTCTCTCTCTCATGTACGCACCACGGATGTAGATTTAGAAGTCCTAAGTTGTGTTAGAGAGCAGTAGCTTACTGAAGTGACACAGTAGTCACATGAGACATGGTTTCTAATCCTTCACAGAAGACCTCGATGCATCTTTTCCCCGGGGCTCAGTGTCCCCATCTGAACAATGAGAAAGTTGGGCATTCACAAGGACGGGACACAGGAGGCTTACTGGTCATGCTACTTGAAGATATAAAAGCTCTGACCTGCTGATTCAGCACCTCCCAGAGGGCAGGGGTGGATGCAAGGCCTGAGAGACCAGCAGGCGTAGTTTTTATTTTTTATTTCTTTTAGGTTAAGTAATTTATGCACATGGAGCCAAATTAAAAGGTCCAATGGCACAGTTGGAATGAAGCAGCCCCAATGCCACCCCTAGTTCCCCGCCTCCCACCTCAGAGGCAGCCACCCTCACCAGTTTCTTGGATGGCCCTTAGGGAACATCTGTGCCTGCAGTGAGTGTCTTTGTGTCAGGTTCTCCTGGGCAGCCTTGAGGCTGGCCAGAGTGAGAACCTCAGCCTGGACCACCTCTCGGCTCCTGAAGGCAAGTTCGGATTTGCTTTGCGGCTGCCATAGGAAAACAAACTCTGGCTCCTTACTTTCCCCAACTGTCAAGGGGGCAAATCTTAGATTGCCTTCCTTCCTCATGAAGACAAAGAACAGAATAAATAAAAACAGGCTTGCCAAACACCCCACCCTAAGACGCTATCACAGGTACATTTTCCAAGGCTGATTGAAGCCAGTGTGGGTAAGCCATCAGGAGAGAGCAGTCTGGGGTTTGCTGGGTTAGCTGGAGTGTAGGAGCCCTTGGAGTCACAGGCAACGGCTGTCGCCAGAAACAGCAGATGTTTAAAAGCCTTTATTTAATGAAAACAGGAAGCACCCATTTCCTAGCTGTTTTTTCTCAGCGAGAAATAGGATAATTTTAGCAAAAGAAGGAATCTTTTTTAAAACTTTACAGCTATATTATCTATGTGGAAAGCATATTTTAACCAGATTGATGCCTCTGGGGCATGAGTTTTAATCATCTCTGAATCCCCAGTGCCCAGAATCATTAAATGTTCAATAGCTGTTTGTCAAATAAATGAATGAGCAGTAGGAGAAAGTACTGAGAGCAGGTGATGGAAGTGTCCCATTGGGTTGGAGCAAGCAAGGATGGCTTCGTGAATAGAGAGCATTTCCTGTGAAAGAAGGTACATTCTAGGCAGAGGGGACAGCACAGGCAAAGGCCAGCAAGTGGGAAGGGATGCTAAATGTTGGGAATTAGTGAATACCCCAGTTGAATTGATAAGGAAGAAGAAGGCCAGAAACGGATCTTGGAGCTAATTTGTGAAGGGTTTGCATGTCCCCATCTAAATCCATTCACCTAGCTATGTATAAAATCACACGACCCAGGTCAGACTTCCAGGGACTTAACCGCAAAGATGGCTCACAGTGCCCCGCGTTTACAGAGCACCTTCTCTGTGCCAGGCCCCATGGAGTGTTCTGAGAATTGGCAGTGCCCCCCCTCCAGAGCCCACAGCCTAAGGAAACATC
>PVKM010041685.1:0-13144 GCA_004027735.1 Carollia perspicillata
TTTTGGCCAACCCAATAGGTCCCTACTCTTGGTTTCATTCCTTCCTCTTTTTTATTTTTAAAATTCTATCCAAAGTTTACTAATCTTATGCCTGATGTTATTATTAGCATTGGCCTTTCACTGGTAACAATTTAAGTGCCAACCATGAGCCAAATACTAGGGATACAAAAAAGCATAAAATCTAGTCACTGCTCTGAAGAGGCTTGGTTTATTTGGGAGTAGGAGGCAGTATACACAAGGGTTGGCAAAAGTAGGTTTACAGTTGTGAGTATGCAAAACAGTTCATTCTGGTATTATTAATTAAATATTGTATTATTATGAACAACTGTAAACCTACTTTTGCCCACTTGTGTATTTGATTACAAGATAATATATAAAGATGCCATGAATTATACAGCTCTAGAAGCAGAGAAGATTAAATAAGTATAGAGTGGCTAGTGGTTATAGAAGTTTCTGTGTATAAAAGGTTTATCTTAAGTTAGTCTTTTTTAAAGATTTTATTTATGTATTTTTAGAGAGAAGAGAAGAGAGGGAGAGGAACATCAGTGTGTGAAAGATACATTGATCGGTTGCCTCTCCCATGCTCCCAGCTGGGGACCTGGCCTGCAACCCAGGCATGTGCCCTGACTGGGAATCAAACCCACGACCTTTCGTTTCACAGGCCGGCACTCATTCCACTGAGCCACACCAGCCAGGGATTAAGTTAGTCTTTAAATGAGTTGGAGTGGTGTGAAAGAAGGAAGACTTGTGGAAAATTCGAACCTCTTTTTTTTAACCTTACCCGTGCTCACTCCTCTTCAGTCACAATGACCGCCTTGTTTGTTCAGAAGGCCTAAATGTTCTTCCAGTTAACCATATGTCCTCCTCCCTACTTCTTTCAGGTCTGTTTTGTTGTGTTTTTTTTTTTAAATCCTCACCCAAGGATATGTTTTATTGATTTTAGAGAGAGGGGAAGGGAGAGAAACATTGATGTGAGAGAGAAACATTGATGGATTGCCTCCCGTACAAATCCTGACTGAGGATCAAACCCTCAACCTAAGTATGTGCCCTGATCAAGAATTGAACCTGCAGCTTTTTGTGTGTATGAGTTAATACTCCAACCAGCCAGGCCGCCTGGCCAGGGCTTCCTTCAGGTCCTAATTAAAATATCACCCCTTCTGCAAGGCCTTTACTTGCTACCTTATTTAATCCCTTCCACACATCTCTTCATATTCCTCTTTCCTACTTTGTTTCTTTTTTGTGCCTTTTTGCTATCTAACATATTCTATATTTTAATTGTTTTTTTCATCCCTATTATAATGTAAGATCCACGAGAGCAGGGATTTTTCACACATTTTATTCAACGCTATATACCCAGCACCCAGAACAGTACCTGTTACAAAGTAGGTGCTCAGATTTTTGTTGAATGAATTAGACAACTGAACTTTAAGACAGAATTGTGAAGATCATTTGACCTAACTACTTACCTTCCTTCCATTCCTTCCTTCCTTCCTTCCTTCCTTCCTCCCTCCCTCCTTCCCTCCCTTCCTGCAGCCCTTCCTCCCTTCCTCCTTTCCTTCCTTCCCTCCCTTCTGGCTGGTGTAGAGGAGGAGGAGGAGCAGGAGCTTTTTCTTCCATGTTTTTCTAAAAAATTTTATAGGACTTTTAAAAAGTTATATGTAGAAGTCATGAAAAACTCCATGAATTTCTGCATATGTAAACATGTAATCACCAACCAGTTCAAGATGTAGAATACTTGTAGGACCTTAGAAGCCTTTCTCATGCTTTCTCCTTCCCAAAGGTAACCACTATTCTGATCTCCATCACAATAGGTTAGTTTTGCTGATTTCTGAACTTCATATAAATGAAATCAAGTCATTCTTTTATATATGTGGTTTCCTTTGTTCAACCTTATGTCTGTGAAATTCATGTTTTTAGAGTTAGCACTAGTTTATTCTTTTTTATTGTCTAGTATTCCATTTTTTGAGTAAATATTTATTCTTTCTACTGTTGATAAATATTTGGGTCATTTTCAGTTTTTAGCTCTTAGGAACAAAGTTGCTATGAACAATTTAATACTTGTTATTTCAGTGAGCATAAAGTTCATTTCTTGGCTAAATAACTAGGAATTAACCTCATCTCTCTCTTTCTAGATAGATACTCATAATTCTTAATCCCACATTGTTCTTAGCACATCCTAGATGGTCATTAAATGGTTGAAGATAAATGATTAATTAATCATGTACTGTGAGATTATCTCAAATTTATTAAAAATATTGGAGAATAGTCCTTACACATTTTTCTTTCCTCTTGCTTAGCCTTTAAAAAGAACCATATTCTTTATTACTTGCTCTCCTTCGTCCAGAGGATGGGAGAGATATGTATGTAAAAGAGGAACATCAAATTAATTTCAAAATGTGAATTTCAGAGCTTATTGGCTATTTTCCTATGCTTTTTCCATAAATAAGTCATTTTTTCCAACTGTTTGGTTTTACCATCATTATATTTTCCTACTATTCTATAGTTTGAAATCAATAGGTAGAAGAATTGAATCTGTTTTTTATTTCTTTCATGTGTTAATAACATATTTGGGGATATGTCAAGCAAAGACTTTCTTTGATGGCCTGAAGTCATTTTATAAGTGGCTTAGTTGGTGAAGAATGCAAACGAGAGCCCCTAAAATAATAGAAAAAATCCGGAGAAGTATTTTTCTCATACCAGAAAAGTTTTCAGTTCCCTTTTAAAGTGATTCCTAAGCCAAATCTTTTTTAGAAAAAAATTTTAATTGTATTTTTTCATTATCATTTAACCCTCTCACATCCCCCTCCCCCTAAGATATGTCTTGAAAGATGAATAAGAAACAAGGCAGATGGGATACCTGGTAGGGAACAGGGTGAGTAAAAGCACACTATAGGCAGGGAATTGCATTTGCAGAGAGAGAGCAAGGCACATTTGGGGATCTGCAGGCAATTCAGGACTAAAGCAGTGGATTTCAAGCTATAATGTGCATATGAATCTCCTGGTAGGAGATTCATGAATTTGGAGTTCTAACATGTTAACAAGTGATGGAGATGTTGCTGGTTCAAGGATCACACTATGCAAACCACTGAGCTAGAACATAGAAAGCAAGTAAGAATAAAGGAGTAGGGAGTGAAAGAAAGAAAGCAAGGCATGAAGTCTCTTATAACCAATGTAAAGACTGCATTAAAGCAGTGGTCACCCACTGGAGGATGCTAAGCATAATGGTGACTGAGATTTGTGATTCCCTAGTTAGGCAACTAGTGGTAGAAATAATCTTTAGGGGCAAACTCTATTTACACTTCAAACTATACAGATAGTAAGTATTGTTTCTCCCACTAGCAGACTCAGTCCATTTAAGGAAAAGTTTGGTTTTATTTATTAATTTAGATGTTATCTGTTAGTTTAATCAGTTCCGTCTTCCAGGGGTATTATTTATCCTAGTAAGTATTATAATTTAACTCATACATTATTGATCCTGTTTGGGGTTTAATTTTTTGTCCATAATCATCTGATAGTCTAAAGTTTTCTTTTTTATTTTATTGATTTAAAAATAAGCTAGCTGGGAGTGCTTATTGTGTGGTAGGAATCATCTTAATTATACATAGTATCTAGATTAGTTCATCATTGGCTTCCATAAATGTTATTAATCAGAAGGATTAAACTTAATTTGTTTTAGCTGTTTAAATACCACATCAGTTTTGCAATATTATAAACTTAAAAGTCTGTGTGTGGTCTATACATATATAATATATATAATTACCCCTGATTTTATAATTTCTAGGAACTCATTTTAAAAACTTGGAGAAACACCAAGGACAAAAATCTAATGCGTCAACCCAAATTTAAGTGTTGCTAATATTATGGTGTATGTGAGTATTCTTCCTTCTCCCATGAATGTATTTATTTACTTGTATAATGATTATCCTTCCAGTAAGCAGTAAATTATGAAGATTTTTCTACTTTGTTAAAGTGTTTCAAAACCTGCCCTGGCTGGTGTGGCTCAGTTGGTTGGAACAATGTCTTGTAACCAAAAGAGTGAGATTGAATTCTCTGTCGGGGCAGTGCCTAGGTTGCAGGTTTGGTCCTCAGTCCAGGTGTGTGTAAATCCCAGTCCAGGTGCATCTGGGAGGCAGCCAATTGATGCTTCTCTCTTGCATTGATGTTTCTCTCCTTTCCTCTTTTCCTTACTGTCCTTAAAAAGCAATTAAATGTTCTTCAGTGAGGATAAAAAGAATGTTTCAAAACCCAATTTTTAGGTCATAGCCAGGTCGCCCAGTTGGTTAGAGCATCTCCGTCCCTCCATGCCCCACACCCCCTTATGCCAAGATTGCAGGTTCCATCCTGTGTCAGGGTACATACAAAAATCAACCAAAGAATGTATAAATAAGTGAAATAACAAATCAATGTCTCCCTCTGTCTCTGTCTCCCCTCTCTTCTTTCTTTCTCTAAAATTAATAAATTTAAAAAATTAAAAATCCTAATTTTAATATCAGCATATTTTCTGTTGAGTGGATGTATAATGATTTAATCATTTCAATTATTGAATGTTTTATTCCTCTGATGATAATATTGATGAAAATCTTTGTACATAAATGTTTCTCCATATTTGAGTATTTTCTTAGGACAGGAATAAAAATGTTCAATGAAAAGGTAAGAACTTAATAAATTATAGATATTGACACATTGCTTTCTAGAAAGGTTATGTCAATTTATATGCCAGTATTCAATGAGTTTTTTTGCCTCCCCTCTCAATATTAGTTTTAAAAATCTTTTCTAATTTGATAAGCAAAAATGATCTTACTGTAATTTGTATTTCTTTGATTATAAGTAATGTTGAGCATTGTAAATTGTTTTTGAAACAATTCATTGTAAACTATTTTTATTTTTATTTTTATTTTTTAATACATAATCTTTTATATTTTTTCCATTACCATTTAGTCCCCTTATATCCCTTTTCTCCCAGCAATCACCACACTGTTGTCCATGTCCATGAGTCTTCTCCTATAAAATACTTTAAAAAGCTAATGCCTCATACATCATTTTTTCCTCATCTGTTATTTGTAAGGTAAAATATTTCAACTAGAATTAATGTTTTATTATTATAGTTTTTCTTTTTAATAGAAAAATTAATTTTTTGAATAGTTACTATAAAAAACCAAACAGTTGCCCCAGAGGCAATCAATCACTGTTGGCAGTTCCTTTCATAGCCTTCCAGAGGTATTGTAGGTTGTGTGTGTGGGAGGGAATATTAGACGAATTATGGAGAACATTCATTAAAATACTGTGGCTAGTTCAGATGTGGTATTGTATACTAAATTGTGTAATAAAAATTAGAAAGGGTCTAAAAATGATTAGTATTTGGCTACTGGCCCAGAAGGAAGAAAAGCAGGGTCTGGCAGTATTTGGCTGTAATTTTCTATAAGACAAGTGGCCTTAGCTCTTTTTATTATTGGATCGATTCTTTGACAATAGCGCTTTTGTTTATAGTAGTGATTCTATAGTACTGTTCCAGAATGGAAAGCCAAGTTTTAGACGGTTGGTACCTGAAAGAAGCTCTGCAAAGTATAAAAGCTATTTGGAAGTATTTAAGAGAACGTGTAGCGGAAAGATACTTTATTCTTAGGTATTTTAGGATTTCTGTGCTCAATGGTTACAGTTTCAGCAAAATTTTCATGACTTCACTGCTTAACAGTAATAGTTTGAGCTTGAATTAATTGTAAATAAAAGTCATCATTTTCCCAAATTCTTATTTTTTAACTAAATTTATTGGGGTGACATTGGTTAATATGATCATATAGGTTTCAAGTTTACATTTCTTTTTTTAAAGATTTTTATTTATTTTTAGAGAAAGGGGAAGGGCGGGAGAAAGAGAGGAAAAGACACATTGCTGTGTAAAGAGAAACATCGGTTTGGTTGCCTCTTGAATGGCCTGGAACCCCAGCATGTGTCATGACTGGAACTCAAAGCAGAGATCCTTCGGTTTGCAGGGTGGCACTCAGTCCAATGAGCCATACAAGCCAGGGCTCAAGTGTACATTTCTATGATACATGATTTGTACATCGCATTGTATGCTAACCACCCAAAATCAAATCATCTTCTGTCATGATATATTTGGCCTCTTTACCCTTTTTTCCCCCTCATCCCTTTCCCTCTGGTACCGTCATAGTGTTGTCTGTGTCTATGAGTTTCAGTTTTTTATCACACATATGAGTGAAATCATATGGTTCTTAGCTTTTTCTGACTGATTTTGCTTAGCATAATATTCTCAAGGCCCATTCATGTTGTTGCAAGTGGCAGTACTAAATTCTTATTTACCTAATTCAAAAACCAATCAGTCATGATATAAACACATTTTAAAAATAAATTTTATAAAGATTTCATGCTAATAGTTACAGTAGTAATTTGTCTCATATGTCTAAGGTCTTTGAGCTTGACTTGAATGCCACTGCTAAATAAGTAGTCAGAGGTTTTGGTTGGATTCTGCAGAGTTTTTATGTTTTAAGGAAAAGATATTTGCTTGGGATAGATTTTTTAAAGTCCCTTATTTCCAAAAATAAAATTTTGGGATGACTGTTGCTCACTGAATACTAACTTTCTTTGTGGTCCAGGATAAATAGGGTTTTTATAAGAGGTCCTATTTGCTGGAATTTGTCTCTCCTATTCCACATTAATTATAGGGCTATAAAGGCTGCTAAAGAATTTTCACCTAATAATAGTTGGTAATATTTGTGGAGTTTTAAGAAAGAATTTATCAGAGGTGGTAGAAGATAACATAGATTTTTAAAAAATGTTTAATTTTGAAATGGTTATATAATCATAGAATTGCAAAGATAGTACAGAGAATTCCTATATACCATTCACCCAGCTTTCCCTAATGTTAACATCTTCTTAAACAGTTATTTATTTATTTATTTATTTATTTATTTATTTAGAGAGGGGAAGTCAGGGAGAAAGGGAGAGAACCGAAACATGGATCAGTTGCCTTCTGCACATGCCCTGTCAGGGGACTGAACCCACAACTCAGGCATGTGCTCTGACTGGGAATCACACCAGCAACCTTTCGCTTTGCAGGACAACGCCTGACTAATTGAACCACACCGGTCTGGGCCCCTAATATTAACATGTTATGTAATCACGGCACATTGATCAAAACTAAGAAATTCATCTGAATTTTTGAACAAATTCAACAAACCTTGTTTTTGAATATCTACTATGTGTAAAAGAGTGTTTTAGCTTCTTAAGTATGTACAATATTGGAAAGGAAGTAAAAATTACAGTTAGTTATAATAAACTGGTAACCTTGGTGTCATTCTTGAACAGATGCTAAGATTATTAAGCACATGTACTGTTAGTACTTAAACGATAAGACAGTGATCACTAGGAGCCAGCATGGGTTCACAGAGAACAAATCATGCCATACTAGCCTCACTTCTTTTCATACAGGGCAAGTAAACTGGTAGGTACCCCAGGAAGTACTCTTAACTATAGCCTATCTAAAATTATAGCTACATTTATTGCAGTTTTTAAATTTTGTGCTGTACACTGTAAACATAGATGGCCTTGTTTAGTCCTGTTTCATCAATAAGGAGAGGGACCCCCAAGGTTATACTGTTATACGTGTGACAGCCTTTTAAGATATCTTTGTAGACAAGAGAAATGTAGTCTGAATAATTAATTATATAGGTAGGTAGATTTGTAATTGATTAATGGGCTGATGGTAAAAATAAACTACCGTTTATTCCTAGTGGTGTGCCTCAAGATGCTGTCTTCCCCCCATATTTAAAATGTTAATTTTTTGTTTTTATTTCTTTCTGTTACAGTTGTCCCAATTTTCCCCTGTTGCTTCTCCTGTCCCCTCTCCACTCCCCCAGTCAGTCCCTACCCTGTTGTCCTTGTCCATGGGTCACTTATACCAGTTCCTTGATTAGACCCTTCCCCTTCTTTCCCCCTTATCCCCTCCCCCCTCCCTTCTGATTGTCATTCTTTTCCTTGTTCCATGCCTCTAGTTCTATTTTGCTTGTGTGTTTGTTTTGTTCATTAGGTTGCTCTTATAGGTGAGATCATATGCTCTTTGTCTTTCACCACCTGGCTTATTTCACTAAGCATAATACTCTCCAGTACCATGTTTTTGTACTTTTAAAATTGTGAGGGGGAGTGGTAATAGTATGTTTGTTATGTGACAGAATCAGGATCCTCCTTGTCCTCCCTCATCCCCTTATTTTTAACAATTATAATGAAAGACTGTATCTAAGAAATTATTTGTTCTAATAAGTTGATATTTCGTGTGTATATATTAGATAGGGACAAATGAAGCTCTGCCCAAATACAGAGTTGGGGACTTGGAGACCTAACCAGTAGATGGTTGGTTTGTTTGTTTGTTTGTTTTTAAAGCAGGCATGTGTCTGGGTGTGTCTTCTTATTTGTCTGAGGTTGGTGAGTCAGTGGTTTATTATAACTGTCCCAAAGGCTAACACCCACTAAAAATAACATTATTTTGGAGCATATTGTTCAGACATAGTTGATTATCCTTTTGTACTGTACATTTAGCTTAGTGTTCTCAGTTCCGTTTGTCACATTTTAAGGAGGGCATTGATGAACAATGTATTCAGAGGAGAGTAATCAGTGTGAAGCAGTGTCTTGAAACAGGTGCTTGCCAAATAATTGAAACATTTAAGATTTTCAGGCTGGAAAAAAAGGACATTTTCATGGGGAATTCCCTTAAAATTGAATAATTGAATAATCTTTCCAATTCTTTCTGTCTCAAATCTGTGATTCTGTGAAACACAAGAAGGAATGGCATGTAGGAGAGGAATTAAACTTATCTTTTGCACCCCCAGAGAATAGAACTAGGAACGATGAATGAAAGAGGAAGGGGGCAAATACTGGTACATATCAATGCTTTTAACACTGAAATGGAAATAGAGTAGACATTCTGTCATTGAAGCATTAAAGTATGTATTGAACAGAGTTTAATCAAGATATTCTCTATGGACTTTCCAGCTCTAACCTTTTTTTAAAAAAATTATTCATTGATTCTAATTCTCCATAGCAAAACTTTCTGTTAGGTACATTGCTTGTTCTCAACACCTAATGGTTTCATAATAGCAAGTGTTAGTAATAAAATATTATTATGCAAATTTAAACTACAGCAAAACATTTAATTCATTAATAATGTGTAACTATCACCACTATCTAGTTCCAGAATATTTCATCACCCCTAAGAGAAGCCTGTACCCATTAAACAATAATTCCTCGTTCCTCTTTTCTCCACACTGCCCCCTACTCCCAATAATCTTTTGGTCTCTGTGAATTTGCCAATTCTGATATTTTATATAATGGAATCAAGCAATATGTGCCTTTTAGTGTCTTGCTTTTTCACTTAGCATATTGTTTTCAAGGTTCATTCAAGTTGTAGCATGTAGCACTACTTCATTCCTTCTTTTGGTTGAATAATACTTCCTAGTGTAGATATAACACATTTTGTTTATCCATTCATTCATTGATGAACATTTGGGTTGTTCCCACTTTTTGGCAATAGTGAATATTGCTACTGTGAATATTTGTGTAAAATTCCTTTTTTTAAACACCTGTTTGATATATCTACCACGAACACCATTGTTGTGTAATATAGAAATTATATGATTCACTTATTCAGGAATTACTATACAGGGGTGGGCAAAAGTAGGTTTATAGTGAATGCATGAAACAGTTTATTTTTATTTTATTATTTATTTGTATTACAATCATAAACCTACTTTCCCCACCCCTCTACTGTTTTCCATAGCAGCTATAACATTTGACATTCCCACCGGCAACGTGTGACGGTTAATTTTTTTTTATTTTTTTAAAGATTTTATTTATTTATTTTTAGAGAGGGGAAGGGAGGGAGAAAGAGAGGGAGTGAAACATCAATGTGTGGTTGCCTTCTGCATGCCCCCTTCTGGGAACCTGGCCCAGCAACCCAGGCATGTGCCCCAACTGGGAATTGAACCAGTGACCCTTTGGTTCGCAGGCCCATGCTCAATCCACTGAGCTACACCAGTCAGGGCAATTTTTTTTAAAGTATAGCCATCCTAGTGGGTATGAAGTGGCATTTCATTGTGGTTTTGATTTGAATCTCACTAATGACTGGTGATACAGAGCATCTTTTCATGTATTGTACTTATTGTCCATTTGTGTATCTTCTTTGAAATATCAATTCAAGTCTTTTGTCCAATTTTTAATAGGCTTGTCTTTCTGTTAAGTTTTAGGAGTTGTTTATATATTCTGAATATTAGATCCTTGTCAGATGTGATTTGCAAATATTTCCTCCCATTCTGTAGGTTTCCTTTTCGCTTTCTGGATAGTATCTTTTGATGCACAAAATTTAATTGTGAAGTCCAGTTGATGCATTTTTTTTTCTTCTGTGGCCCATGCTTTTGGTGTTATATGTAAGAAGCCATTCTCAATTCCAGGTCATGCAAATTTAACCCTATGTGTTCTTCTTGGATTTTTATGGTTTAAGATGTTATATTTAGGCCTTTGCTACATTTTGAGTTAACTTTTCTATATGGTGTAAGATAGAGGTCCAAGTTCTTTTTCATGTGGACATCAGTCATCCCAGCAACATTTGTTGAAAAGACTATTCTTTTCCTATTGATGGTCTTGGCACCCTTGTAAAAAATCAGTTCATCATAGATGAGTGGGTTTATTGCCGGACTCTCAGTTTTCTTCCATTGTTCTGTATGTCTGTTTTTATGCCAGTACTGCATGCTTACGGTAGCTTTTAGTACATTTTAAAATAGAGAGGGAAAAAAAGAGAAGTGTGTCTTCTAGTTTTTTTTTTTTTTATCAAGATTATTTTGGGGTTGTTTGGAATCCCTTTTAATTCCATGTAAATTTTAGGATCACTCTTCTGTTTCTGCAAAAATAGCTATTGAGATTTTGATCGGGATTGCATTGAGTGGGTAGATCGCTTTGGGGGATATTGCCATCTTAACTATTTTAAGCCTTCCCACTCATGAACATGGGATGTCTTTCCAGTTATTTAGATTTTTTTGAATGTCTTTCAACAGTCTTATCACTTTCAGCATACAAGTCTTGCAGTGCAGAATAATGACACCGCTCCTCATGAACTCCACCTCCCTCCAAGTCTGAAGGAATATCCAATCCAGAGAAAAATATTAATTATAAAAATTAAGAATAGATTTGTTCCATTTCTTTTAAAAGGTTGTTTTATAATTTGTTTCATTTATTTTATATTACTATATTTAAATTATGCACTGAAAGAATAACAGTGTTCTGGAAAATCTCTTTAAAAATCTAAGAGCTCATTTTGGTTCTTAGGCAACTTTTCTTGCTCATCAGCTACATGTATTACTTCCACGTCTGTTTCAGTTAGGCCCCTTCTATCTATCAGTACCAGAAAGCCCAATTCAAACCTTACACAATAAGCCTTCCTTACACAATAAGGAAATTTATTAACTTATCATATCTGGAATTCAGGGGCACTGTAGGCTTCAGGATTTGGTCAGTACTTTAGTGAAGACGGCAAGGATTCTTTCAGATTCTTTGCATTGTTCCACTCTGTAATGTTGGCTTTATACCAAGGAGGGATTTTCCTTATAGTTGTATGATGGTCCCCAGGAAGTAACCATATGTTCTGCAAGGAAGAAAAAGTCTGGTTTCCTCTTAGCAGAAAGGACAAACTTAACCAGAAGCTATCAGAAAACCTTTTCGTAGGTCATTGGCATGATTCGTTGTTTGTGAATCAGTTTCTGGCAGTGATATCACCCTTATTAGTTCTCTAAGGTGCTGCCACTTGGAGCTGTGGAAAGGTTATTGAAGCAGGCAGTCACAGTGTCTGCTTTGGTTGTGTTGTGGCTCTGAGGTTTTTTCCTCCATTTTTTTGGTGGTAGTTATACTTTCATAATGAGATAAAATATGCTGAGTCATGTTTTATTCATTTAATTACCCACGTTCAGAGCTTTCTGTCATATAAAGCAATATAGCAATTATTAAGCATTCCTTTCTTTAAAAAGAATGTTGAAGTAGTGAAAAGACTGAAGTTGGCAAATTTGAGTCTGTATCTCCTTGTAACCAATAATTTTTAACTGCTTTTACATCCAGATAATTAACTTAGCTACCGTTTACACAGAGACTAGTGATTTGTATCTCCTTTCTCTCTTCAAGTTGCCTGAAGCATTGTGATAAAGTAGAAAGTGAGGTGGGTTATGATTAAGGTTCTAATTAATTCTAGCTTCACTGTCTTCCAGTTATATGTTGCTCATGGGCGAATCACTTCGTCTCTCAGATCTTCAACTGTCTTTTCTGTAGGCTGAGATAATACTACCTATCTTCTCACCAAATTGTGTTTATGAGAGTTAAATAAAGTGATGTGAAAGAAATATGGAAAGTATAGAGTAATACACAATTTTAAGTTGTCTTAATATTACACTAATTAAAGAGTAGGCAGTTAAAAGGAGGAAACCTAAATAACATGGGGCATTCTGTTCCTAAAAAATAAATAATTGATCTTAGATTCTGAGTGTTCAAAATATATCACTAGAAAATAAAGATGTGTCCAGATTTTTTGAAATTGAGTGCTTAATGAATACAAGAAAGAGGTTCTATAAAATCTCTTTGAAGGCTTGATTCTAGTTAGTGTAACCTAGTGACTACTTTTCAAGTATTCCCCAGAATTTCTTCTACTTCCAATTTTTGCCCTGGTGTTTTTGGTTAAAGGTGTTTTTGAAGCTAACAAGTGTGGAGTAAATGTAAAGTGTAATGCTTTATGTGGCTTGCAGGGTATGATGGATACAATTAGTTATTTCAGTTATTGACTGTTCTCATATATACTGTTATTCCTTTCTTGGAACATTATTTTTTAAAAGAGCCCTGAGATTTCACACAGAAATGTGGATGGAATTTGGTTGTTATTACCAAATGAGATGTCACATTTCATTGCTGAGAGCTCAAGAGAAAAACTTTGTATTTGGAGTTGAATGAAATTAAGTTGACACTAAGAAATTTGACTTTTAAAATACTATTTAATATATTCATCATGTCTTCAGTTGATGTAGGTGTTGAGTCTGAATATGCTAATAAACTGTAGAGTGTTAAGTATAGTTTCTCTCTGTACCAATAATAATTGATGAAACAAAGC
>PVKM010041686.1:0-13025 GCA_004027735.1 Carollia perspicillata
GCCCCCTACCCCACTGAGTTCCCTTCTTCACCTTAAACAAGACTTTAAGCTGGATTACTTGGGCTACACCATCCTATTCCACCAAAATGTAATGGGAATCAGAGAACACAGGCACAGAGCAGAACCCTTGATTCTCTTCAGGCGGGGAAACTAAGCCCTGTGGGTAAGTTAATGACACAGCAGGAGTAGAACCCACGTCTTCTGGCTCCCACTTTACTGCTCTTCCGGTTGCCTTTAAGATTAATCGCTCAGGCCCCTGGGAAGTGTCGGAGATCACTAAAAAGGGGTAATAGCCTCATCCAACCCTACCATCTTTTCCACGCACTGGATAAAATGAAAACCAGAAGAGGACTCTATATTCTATTTAATATTTGCTCTCTGGTACTGCCCAATAGTTCTCTGAAAATTCTCCAAAGCCAATATTAGCTTTTTTTACTCCCTTATCATCAGCCTATATATTCCTGAGGGCCCAACTGTAATCACATGCCTTTCTAGAAGCCTTCCCAGTCCATATCAACCTGAAATAGATGATCTTTGTCCTTTTTTTTTTTTACCTCAGCCCTTTTTTTAGTGCTCATTAATGCTTCATACAAAGCTGTTTAGTTCAGAAATCATGATCCACATATAGCAATTTAAATTAATTAAGTTAAAAGTTCAGTCCCTCAGTTGGACTATCCACATTTCAAGTGCTCACCAGCCACATGTGGCTAGTGACTACTGTATTAGACCTGAACATTATAGAATATTAACCTCACTAAGTTGCAGAAAGCTCTACTGGACAGCACTACATGCTATTACAATTTTTTATGTATGTTTTATGTTTGCAGTTCGACTATAAGCGTCTTGAGAGCAGAGACCACACCTTATCAAACTCTGTATCCTCTCCCACCAGTACTTGGCACTTGGCTTTATATCTAAGAAACAGTCAATATTTTCATTGACTGGGTCCTCAGGAAAGAATTGTCATATTAGTAAGCTCTAGAGTTACTTAAACGTTTTGTTTTTTTCTCACTCAAAAATAAAACTCAGTTCCTCTTCCAAGAAAGAGGAACAATGCATTGAAGACCCAAGAAACTCCTGCCTACCAAGCATGGTCAGCAGGAAGAAAGAGCAAAGGAAAAACAGGTCCAGACTGGCTAAAGTGCACTCTGCCTGCCGTAGATATCAAACTCCAGGTCTTCAAGCCTCTGAAAAGAATTTCTGCCTGAATGCCTACCTCCCTTACTTGCACCTCCCATGGAGTCGTCCCCGGTTTAAATACTCCTATGAGGTCAGGGTACTGCCAACGCCACCTGGTGTTTAGGAATCAGCAGGGCGGGCCAATGGTGTGTCAACTAAAATCAGATTGAAAATATCCTAAATGGGTTTCAGAACCCTTCCAGACACCCTGGGCTCAGGGTGACAGGGCTAAGCCAGCCAGTCTGGACCTGTTTCAGAGCATACATCCTATAGCCTGACCTTCCTCAGCTCTCACTTATCTACTTGATCTCTATCAGGAGGGCTTTTGGACTCAGTTCCTGAAGTCTGACCTCTTCTGGAAATCCACTAGCAAGCAAGAGCTGAACCATGCTTGATTATATTCAGTCCAATATTTTCGTTCCTAATGTTTTCTATTGTTTTCTAATTGCTACAAGTGTAATACTCATACCCTGAGAACAAAGACATAACTTCCATCATTGTCCTCTACATTTTTTTAGATGATTGAATGCAGGTAATGTTTGTGAAGGTGCCTACCATGGAGTAGGCCTCAAAAATGTCAACTCCCTCTGCCTTTGTCTCCTTCCCTGGCATCTAGCCCTGATCCATGTACCTCTCTCTTCATTCCTCCAAGTCTTGCCCATTCTACAGTTGCAGTTGAAAAGCTCCTTTCTCTCCATGAACTGTTGCTTGACCACCAAGTGGAAAGAAAAATTCCTCTGTCCTCTGAACTTCTACCACCTACTGAATCTCACGCCACTCTCTTGGCATGAGTGTTGTTAGTTACCCTTCCTGTAAGCTTCTTGAGCATTATAAACTTTTTTTTTCTGAGAGAGACAGAGACATTGAGTTTTTTGTTCATCTTATTTATGATTTCTTGGTTCTTGCATGCGCCCTGACTGGAGAGTGAGCCCGCAACCTTGGCATATCAGGACAGCCCTCTGAGTGCCCCATCAGGGCCTGAGGGTCATATACTTCTTTGTGTCTCCAGGGCTTAGCCCATAATAGATCTCCTGTGAACAGCTCGTATGTGATTTGTTTGTAAAATCAACACATATATTATGGTAGTCGATTATAATGAACACACAGGCACTGGTTATCTTTCACCATAACAGAATATATTAGGGACAAAGGCTTTTAAAGTATTCTTTCATTATTTATATATCTCACAACGCTTCATACAGTGCCTAAGATGTTTTAAGTACTAAGTAAATATCGACTGAGTGAAGTTTCTAGATAAGCCTTATAAAAAAGCAAGTCACACTCCTCTGGTCACTTACGATCCAATATGTACATAAGAGTAACAGATGGGCTTACATCAACCACACCATTGATGGACACATCTCAATAATGGCTCTTTTTCTGGGTTATGTCCCAGTGCTGCTGCAGCTATGGATAAACCACCGTGATCTTCTACGCTGGATCTCTCAAGTTTCAGTTTATGCCCTTCTAGGAAGGAAAAAGAATATATTTTTCTGCCCGGCTGGTGTGGCTCAGTGGATTGAGTGCTGTCCTGCAAACCAAAGTGTCACCGGTTCAATCCCCAGTCAGGGCACACGCCTCAGTTGCGGGCCAGGTCCCCAGCAGGGCGTCCTCAAGAGGCAACCACATATTGATGTTTCTCTCCCTCTCTTTCTCCCTCCCTTCCCCTCTCTCTAAAAATAAATAGTAAATTCTTAAAAACATATGTATATTTTTCCTCCATCCATCTTAGGTTCATTGGCTACCACCTCGTAAGTTAGAGTGATAAAAGACAGATCAAACAAAGAGAAAAAGAAAAGGAATTTACTGACATGTGCATTGTGTGTGCGCATACACACGCATAGGGGTCTGGCACAAATAACACCCCTAGTCCTTTACATAAAAATATTCTATTACAAAATCATAAGCTATAAGCCTGGATCTTATATAAGCCTGGATCTATAATATAACAATATCACACTCAAGCACACCAGATGACATTTCAGATGAAATGTTCAAATTGCTATCCATCTCGTGTGAGACATTCACGTACCTAACCACCACACTCAGTGGCGTCACTTCTGCCGGACCCTGTACACACATGGGAGCGCTCAGAGATGAGTTACTCAGAACGGTGATTAGAGTTGGGCTTGTACATGCGTAGCGCTTTTTGAAAAGAATAATACATTTGTTGACAAGTGACAAAACAAAAAGGCTTTGAGTTTCCAGCGATGGCAAATTGTGAGAGGTACACGTATAGGGGAACTAATGGAAGATGGGACCAGTTAGTAAAGTTTGTTATATTAGATTCCTCCGGTGCTACCTCTGGGCTGGTAAGGGCCTAGAGTTGTCTCTGAGGATTAACTTCTTTCCTTGTAGGTGGAGAGGAGAGAGGGGTATGTCTCTACAATTTATGTCCTGTTTTTAGGCAAATGGGGAAAGGCAGAGAGTCTTTCTTCTAGCTGCTTCTTAACTGACTTTAGCTCAAAATAATACTCACGCCAAAGCGGCATGTGTTGGTGCGTCACATTCGGCCGCCCTTCTTCTTCAATCAGTCAAGTCACGCTAACAACTCTGCTCAAGGAACGCTTTCGCTCACTTCTCAACGGCAGCCCTTGTGGACAGCTTCTATTTCACCAATGGCGGTGTTACATAACTAGGTCAATCGAAATCGTGAATGAGCAGAGAAGCAACTGTGTAAGTGGAGTTATCCACTGAGTTAACTGAGTGGAGTTAACGGAGAGAAGTTAACTGAGTAAGTAGAGTTATCTTTTCCAATTTATTCTGCCACAAGAGTCTCAGCCAGGAAGTTTCATCAGTAAGCGCTGCCCTTGCAGTCCACATAATCTTGTTCATTCAACAGTTATGTGGTAAGCACCTATTCTGCTCTGACATGGAGATTAAACCAATGAACAGAACTGACCAGGTCCATGCTCTTATGGAGAATGGGAATTCTCATGAGAGATCTATCAGTCACCTACGATATTTCTTCAAATCTAAGGATTCATTGAGTTCTATCGTATGGGTTCAGACAGGCCTTCCCCAAATGTGCCATTTTGGCATATGAATTATTTTAAGCTGAAGGCAGTTGAGACTTGCAAGCTCATGAGAAACTTTTACTTCTCCTTTAAAGAATTTAAATTAGAGGCCTTGCCTAAAATAAAAGTTATCACCAGGAATAACTTTTAATGACCTATCTATAGGGCAGGGCAAACTTCCCATTTCTAAGCATCTGCTCTTAGCACCCTGCAATGGCCCCCTGAAGCCCCCAAGGCACCTTCCCTTATTCTTACCTCAGTCTGCCACATCCAGGTCGTGTTAACTCTTTGTGCTGGAACCTCTCATATACGTGAGGTCTCCGCCTCTCTCATGTGTGTGGGGTTCCCATGCACATGTAGTATCAAACTTGGTTATTTTCTCTTGTTAATCTGTTTCGTGCCTATTTGATTATTAGACCAGCTGAAAGAACCTTGAGAACAGAGGAAAGTTTCTTTCTTTTCTACACCATCATGGATTTAATAACAGCTTTTCAGGAAAATTAAAAAAAGTGCTACCACATTAAATATACATGTTGATTGAATGTTAAAATCAAAAATGCTTCCCTCAAACTATCACCAAAAATTCCATTTATTGCCTACCCAGGTAAGAGAGAGCACTATCTAGACAGGCTTTGTAGCATCTCAAAGGAGGGTAAGGGCAAAATTGGGCTATTTATTGAACTTTAAAAAGTCTGCTTTAAAGTGGGTCTTTCACTGGGGGAGAAATAAGTCTTAGCTGGAATTGGGTAAGGATCATAATATAACAGTTCAGAATTGGCAGGCACAGTAATCAAGGCAGGGTGTCAAAGAGTCTTGGAGTATAAATTGTCATTTGATACTTTATTTTAAAGAGCTGATGGGTGGGCCCTGGCCAGCTAACTCAGTTGGCTAGAACATCATCCCCGTAACCAAGGTTGCAGGTTCAATCTAAGGTCAGGGCACATACAGGAAGCACCAATGACTGCCTAAATGGCTGGAACAACAGATTGATGTCTCTGTCTGTGTGTCTGTCTGTCCCTCTTCCCCCTTCCTCTCTCTCTCTCTCTAAAATCAATAAAAATAAATAAATAAAAAATTTAAAGGAGTTGATGTGTCTTTCAAGAAGATCCTAGAATCAACAATAGAGTTGTTTATAACTTTTATCTTCCTGGTCAAGAGTTTCCTGGAATAGTAAAGTTATGTGAATAGCAGCAGTAGAATAGTGAAGTCATGTACACAGCAAGCTATGTAGATGGTTTCATAAACATGTAAAGTTACATGTACCTTAGGAGAAATAAAGTAATTATGCAATGAGGGATATGTCATTATGATTGCAAAATATGCTGTGATATAATTGGGGCATATAACTGGAACACTTCACCTACTCTGCAGAGGCCAGAAAAAGCATTTTTGAAGAATTAGTGTTTAAACTGAGGCAAAATGACAGTCTGACTCGATGAAGAAATGGAGAGCTGGGGGTGGGACAGTGAGATAGCAGGTGCAAAGTTCTCGTGGCCAGAAGGAACAGGGTACAATTGAGGACTTGAAAGATCAGCAAAGCTGGAGCCCAAGGAGTGATAGGAAAGCAGCCCAGTTAAGCTAATTGGCTGGGTGGTGGGGAGGAGACTGCTGTTAACTGCTATGCATCAAAGTAATTGTTTTCTTTTAGACAAAAACCACTTTATGTGCTAAGATCTAAAGGTTGTATTCCCAGCATCATCAATGAACATTCTCAAAGCTTTAAAAGGGTGACAATGAGCCTCCATGCTAGGTTACCATAACAACCTCAGCGTCAAACTGTTGCCCAATAATAGCAAAACCAGTTGTTGAGCATCCTCCTACCTGAGCTCAAATTTGTGATCAAACAGGTCATCTTGATTCTGTCTGTCTGGCCATGCCCAACAAGCCAGGTACATTTAAATTAAAAAAGAAGAGTTATTTCCAAGTAGTTGATGTATAGGTGACCAAATCAACATTTTTTTAAATCTAGGATTAACACCTCCACTTTATAGTGATTTTTATTTTATATACAATCATGCATTAATTCATAACATTATTTCAATAGTGCTTACTAGGTACAAGCAGCCATGCTAGATCTTGAGTAAAACTTACTTCCTGTTTTAAGGATCCTAAGCAGTTGAGGATGGGTTTAGAACTATACGGTCAACAGAAATCCTATATTCATGGACCTCTTTGTTTTGGTTCTTTAAGCGTACATGACAAGCCACCCCCAAACAACAATTTATTATTATCTCTCATAGTTTTGCAGGTTGACTGGGTTCAGCTCAGCAGTTCTTGCTTGGGGTCTCGTGCAATCAACTGGGACGGCAGTCGTCCGAAGGCTCGGCTAGGTTAGACATCCGAGATGACTCACTTAGCTGGCTGGCAGTTGATGCTGAATGCTGGTCAGGAACACAGCTGAGGCTGTCACCCAGAGCACCCACATGTGGCTCTCCACATGGCCTGGGCTTCTCACGACATGGAGGCTGGCTTGTGAGAGAAAGCAGCCCAAGAGCAAGTGTTCCAAGAGGCAGGACCAGAAGCTGCTGGGCCAGTAAAGGACGATACCTGGAACTTCCCCAGTGTTACTTCCCCCGTATTCAACTGCTCAGAGAGTCGCAGGGCCTGCCCAGAGTTGGGGGGATGAAGAAATAGACTCCACCTCTTGAAGAGAGAAGGACAAGGTCGCAATGCACAGAGCAGTGTGGTGGGGTGGGGGACATCACTGCAGTAATCTTTGGAAAGAACAATACGCCACATTGGAATAATGATGATGTTTGAACACAAGCTTGTGCCAAGCCTTATAACGAGGGGGAGAGGGGTGCAAAGGAAGAGCGTGCATGGACCTTGCCTTTGGGGTGATGGTTGGCAATGCTAAGCTTACAATTGAGAGAATGAGTTGAGGTACTAGCAAAACCACATACCAGTAAAGTAGGGACAAAGGCACAGATACCTCCTACTCAATATCAGAAAAGCTCTTCTGAAAAGTAGGAATTCTGTGTGAAAGAGAATTTGCAAGACACATTTTCCGTCACCAACAGACTCAAAACTGAGGCCATGGAAGGGGATGATGAGATCACCGTCTCACCATCTGTTTATTTCTTCATTCATGCACTCACTCATTCATTTATCCAACAAATAATTATATAGACTCTGAGGACTGTAGACGTGAAAAAGACAGTCATGTTCCCTGCTGTCATAGAGATTATGGTCTAGCGGAAGAGACAGACATTAAACAACTAACTACATAATGACCTGTTCACTAGAATTATGCTGAGTGCTTTGTGAGAGGGAAGCATCTTGTACTTGAGGAGTCAGGGAAGGCTTATTTGAGCAAGGCAGGGTGAGGGACAAGCAGTACAGTAGTAAAAATTACAACCAACCTAAAATTTCACCTCTAAAGTTTTCAAGATTATGTTCCATTTAGATGGCAGATGAATATAGCAATGTAGCCACTAAAATTTTGTGTTGGGAGAGTATTTGGTGATGCAGGAAAAACCGTAGTTTCTTAAAGGGAAAAGCTGTAGTTTCTTAGTTTCACAAAGTCATAGGTACTACATCATTTCAATTAAAAATAAAGACATATGCACATGGGAATGAATAAACTGTGATATGTTCCTACAGTGTGATGGAAAGTAGCAACTGAAAGAAATCAATGACTCCTCACATACGAGCTAGATAGAGCTCAAAACTATAAAGCTGAGTGGAAAATGTTACAAAATGATACATGCTACATGATATCATTTATACAAAGATTAAAAACATACAAAATAGTACCACATCTTGATTATGGATATGTGCTATCAATATTTGTAAAACACAGAGTAGAGCCTGGCAGACAGTTAGTGCTTATGACAGGTTGTATTTTCTAAGATGGTCACAAGATTTCCCATTCTACATGATCTTCACACAATATTTACATTCCTCCCATCAAGAAATGTGTGGGGGGAGGCATTGAGGGGAGGGGGAAGGTGGATCTCTTTTCTCTTCTTTGATCTGGGTGAGCCTATGACCGCGGCAGAAATAATATCACGTGACTTCTGAAGACAGATCATGAAGGGCAATGCAACTTCTACCTGGTCCTCTTACATTTCCTCCTGAAATCCAGCCACATGCTGTGAGAGAGCTTAGGCCACAGGAGGAAGCCACCCATAGGTGTCCCAGCTAATGGCCCTAGATGAGTTCTTAGCCAATAGCCAGCATGAGTCACTAGATCTGCGAGTGAGGAAGTCTGTTAAGAGGACTCCAGCCCCAGCCGCCACCTGACTGCAATCTGACCAAAGAACTGCCTCCCTCGCTGAGCACATCAACCCACAGGACAGTGAAAGATAATAATACAATTATCATTATTACCTTGGGTCAATAAATTTTGGACTGGATTGTGATGCGGCAATAAATAACTGATACACTATTTATAGGTGTTTATTACAATAAATAAAATAGTACAAGTATTAAAAACAGAGACAGGAAGTGTACCTGCCAACTTCAAGATAGTAAGTGCATCTGGGAAGGGGAGACAGAAAATTGAGACTGGAGAGGACTTAATATGTTAGTTCTTTAAATACAAACAAAATATATCTGGAAAAAAGAAAATTAGCATAAATTCTGGATTTGAGAGTTTTTAATTAAAAAAAGTTGTCCAGCTCTGACAAGGTTGGTTGGGCGATATCCTATGAAACGAAGGGTCACAGGTTCAAGTCCCAGTCAGGGCACATGCCTAGGTTGTGGATGTGTTGTCTGGACAGCATGCGTACAAGAGGCAACCAATTGATGTTTCTCTCACATAGATGTTTCTCTCCCTCTCTTTATGCATCCCTTCCCCTCTCTCTAAAATCAATAAGCAAGTTTTCAGGTGAGGATAAAAAAAATTGTCCAGCCCTTCCATCCCCCAATACACACATACTTCTCTAAAAAAGTAGATATAAGTATACAAAAGGAACTCTAAAGCTTTCGGGTACAATCAGATGCCAGAGAAGCCCCGAAGCCTTAACAGGCTCCCACATGTGCATGTCAGGGTGGAGAAGGGCACCAGGGCCAGGAGAATCAACAAAGAGGCCAGGAGGGTGCCTCCGTTCAGTCACAGTCTAGGGCTTACTAAGAAGAAGGAAGGTCACCTCATATCCTATTACAGGTTACCTCACATCTCAGCTAACCTAATTTTTCTCTGACGCAAGAATGATACACAGCAGGTCCTCCTAGAATGGGAGGGAGGAATGTGGAGACACCAGAGAGAAGAGATATTTCTTAGCACTCATCTAAACACAGAGGCCCAGCCAGAGCATCCCATCATAAAGTATGTCACAAAGGCCATACTTTAGACAGTGCATAAGGTCTGGGAGGAAATGAGTCCTATTGGAAAGAATTAAGGAGACTAGAGGGTAGAAGGAATGGAAACTGGTTCTCCACCAAGTTGCTGATACTTGCAGGTGACACTGGTTATGTGTCTTCACACTTGGACGCAGAGCAGCTAAGAAGAACAGAACAATATTCTCCTCTTGCCTAAGCAACTTGTATGAGAACAGTCATCATTGGGAAAGAGTTTAGTGCTGGAAGAATCCCCTACAGTAGTAGCATTTGTCAAACTATTTCAGGACCAGATTCTTTTCATTTCCAATCCAACACGAACTGACACTTTTGCCAAGTGAAATGAAAATCAAATGCAGTACTAGAAAAATCATCACATGCTTAGATAGCTACAAAACGTCCTAGATGCTTGATCTCAATTTCTGTGCTTTCGTTGTATGAACAAGTAAGTTTGCTGACCAGTACTAGTCAGTGGGTCCCATCTCGAGTAGCACGGCTCTTTTAGGAAGGCAAACCTCATAGCATCCAATTCTGCAATAAATAGGTCTCTTGTAAATACACTTTTTGATAACTTGAAGTAACAAATCAAAACCACAATAAATTTTATCCCTCCTAAATTAAAAAAAAATCCATTCAATTTCTATGGTTTATTTTTCATTGCTGCATCAAATGAAGTTGGCTCATTCTAGGAGATATTTCAAATGGTTTTGGTGGAAGAAATTAAGACAGGCATGCATTTCGCAAAACTCCTTTCAAGCCTTACATACAAATAGAACAAGATAGATTGTCTGGAGTCTCAGGAGCTATGCTGCTTTTCCTATCTGGCAATATTTGTTAATTGATGCACCAGTTTAAAAAAAAAAATGAGGAAAACCCTAACAGTTAGTCTAGAGCATGCTGGTCAAAATTGAGGAGCATAGCATCCCACTGCTCTTGAGACATCCCACAGCTGCCTAACGCTGAGCCACGCGAACCTGTTTCCCAGGACAGCTTCACAGACAGTGCATCCATTCAGGCCAGCAAGAAAAGGAATGGGTTTTAAGCAAGGACATGTATTCGGGGCTTAATGAGGCACACAGGATTATTATAACACAACCAACATATGCAATTTACAGAGTGATGAAATCCTGTCCCAGAAGAGCTCCCATGGATCTGTGCTGTGATGACCCAATTATTTAAAAGATTTTTTTCTTTTCTGTCATAATTTGCTCTCCTGTGACCAAAAACGGATGAACTACTCTTAGATAAAATTCAAGGTCATAACACCCTTTATTTCCCCAGATTAAATGGTAGCAGAAACAAAGACTTCGCTTTAAACAGCAAAACAAATTAAAAATAACCTCAATCTGAACCCCCAGATGGAGCCATGAACATTTTGATCTTGGAGTTGTCCTCCCTGGTATTTTCCTATCCTTTCTTTCCTTAGGACCTTACATTTATATGGTTGTTATTCTTTGAATGTGTTTTCAGTTGCTTTACAAGCCCTTCCAAACCCTTTGGGGTGGGCAATATAATTACTATAACCACTTTCTGTGGGGATAGTAAAAATGTTTAGCTCAGGCACCAACCAGTCCAAACAAAATATGAACCAATTAGGAGAGATGCGGGCAGACAACTCCCAGTATAGCCAGAGCGGAGCCCACGAGGGGAATTGGTTCCACCCGTTGGTGAGAGAAGGAAGTGGATGGCTAGGAAAACTGTGCCTTGCAGTCACGCAGTCAGTATTCCCTACTTCAGGGTAGTAGGACCGGTTCCAGGCTGCCTGACTTCCAGTCTGAAACCCCTCCCCCCATTATATTTCTTACCACTTTAAAATAATTCCAAAACTTCAAAATGACTAGAAAAGATGGTAGATAAGTTTCTATCATGTCACATGAAAAGGAAGGAGGGGAGGGAGGGAGAAAGAGAGGAGGGAATGGAAGGAAGCAGAAGGAAAGGTGGAGAGAGAAGAGAGAACGAGACAGGAGGAAATACTGGAACCCCATAATTAGCATTCTTTATGAGAACTGGAAATAAAGCCTCATTGGAATCAGGTATTTTCAAATATAAATTCTGTTCGAGATGATTGTAGTTTAATGCAAATTTCTCAACAGTGGCCCAACTGACATTTGACGTTTGTGGCCACGGGATTCTTCCTTGCAGGGGCTGTCCTGTGCACGGCGGAGTGTGGGGCCACCCCGGCCTCTGCCTACCAGATGCCAGGGGCAAGCCCGCTGAGTAGGCACAACCAAAACTGCCTGCAGACATTGCCAAATGTCTCGGACAGTTCTCCAGTTGGGAACCACTGGTTTAGTGTGTTTGTTCTAAATATATTTTCAGACCCAGTTCAATTTATGCTGGAAGGTCAAAAGTTGTAGCTGAGAACTAGAATTTACATAAAATAAAATACAAGATTTGTTCCTTAATGGAACTCTGCGTTTCGGTCAAAAATTTCTCCCATACTCATCCTGCGATTGAATTCTGAATACTAACGGACTTATTAAAACAGGCAGGGAGCTAAGAGCAGATACCTATCTTTGAACTGTATGGCTCATAGATCGAACAACAGGTTTGCATTCTTCTGCCCATTCTGACACAGCGAACGTCATTTCTTGACATTTTTCTAACATTTCCAATGATTTATTGTATTTGGTTTAGATTTATAACAAAGTTTCTTTCATTGTTTTCTGAAGTATAATAACTCTACATTATTTGTGGAATTTACTTAAATTCTTTTTAATTTTCTCATGCAAAAGTTATTTTCGAGCTGCTTTGAAATAAGTGAAAAGTGCTTCACGAGTAAGAAATGCACCTTTCAGCTGGGCCTACATCGGTGTTCACATTGGCATTATTCACAAAAGCCAGAAGGTGGAATCAACCTGAATGCCCACCAACAGAAGGGCAGAATGGATCAACAAAATGTGCTATACACATACACTGAAATATTGTGCAACATTAAAACATAAAGAAATTCTGGCACATGCTACAACATGGGTTGTAGCTTAAGGACATTATGCTAAGTGAAATACGCCAATTATAAGAGGACAAATATTGTACACTTCTACCTCAGGTAAATTAGGTACCTAGAGTACTCAAATCCATAGAGATATAAAGTAGAATGGTGATGAGTGGGGCTGGAGAAAGGAGGGAATTGGAGGTTTTTGTTTCGTGGGTACAGAGTTTCTGTTTGGGGTGATAAAAAAAACTTCTGGAGCCCTGGCTGGTGTGGATTGAGCACTGGGCTGTGAACTGAAAGGTCACTCACTGGTTCAGTTCCCGCTCAGGGCACAGGCTTCTGTTGCGGGCCAGGTCTCTGGATGGGGGCGCACAAGAGGCAACCACACATGGATGTTTCTCTCCCTCTCTCTCTCCCTTCCCCTCTGAAAATAAATAAATAAAATCTTTTTAAAAAGTTCTGGAGATGGATAGTGGTGACGGTTTGCAAAACAATATGGACATACTTAGTGCCACTAAACTACAAACTTGAAATGATAAAAAATAGTACATTTTATTTCATGTGTATTTTGTTGCAGTAAAAATAAAAATCAAACCAGAACATTTAGCAAT